>APFE030355563.1:70795-88726 GCA_000404065.3 Pinus taeda
GATAAAGAATTGTATGCATTAGTTCAGAGTGTGAAAAAGTGGAAACATTACTTAATGGGCAAAGAAACAGTGATACATACTGATCATCAGCCACTTCAATACCTACACTCCCAAACTAAGTTGCAACGATCAAGACACTACAGATGGATGGGTTTCCTACAACAGTTTCATTTAGTCATCATATATAAAAAGGGCATACATAACAAGGTTGCAGACATGTTATCTAGACCCATTATAAATGCATCTACCTTACTTAAGCATAATTCTGTGCTGCATGAAAGCTACATAGAACAATATGCTTAGGATATGGACTTTAAAGATGTATATGCAACTTTGAGTAAAGGCAAAAGAATAGAAGAATTGGACTATCATGTGAAGGACCGACTCTTATATCATTGTGGGAAACTCTGCATTCCACAAACTGAGAGAGCAAAGATAATTAGGGAAGCACACACTTCTCTGATATCGGGTCACTTTGGGGTAAGTAAAACAGTTGCACAGCTGCAAAGGTTCTGCTATTGGGCGAGAATGAGTGAGATAATTTCTAGATATGTAAAGGGGTGTGCTATGTGTGCTAAAAGCAAGCCTAGCAATAGAAAACTAGGCTTGTACACTCCATTGTCAGTTCGTTCTCAGCCTTGGGAAAGCATTTCCATGGATTTTGTTGGAGGATTGCCTAAATCTAGGAAAGGTCATGATTATCTATATGTTGTTGTGGATAGGTTCAACAAAATGTGTATTTTGATACCCTGTAGTAAACAAATTACAGCTGAACAAACTGCAAAATTATTCTTTGAACATATATGGGTTCATTTTGAATTACCCACTTCTATTGTATCTAATCGAGACACCCGATTTGTGGGAAAGTTTTGGTCAAGTCTGTGGGAACTAATGGACACCAAATTAAAGAAAAGCACAACTCTTCATCGACAAACAGATGGCCAGACAACAGTAGTTAACAGGACGGTGATCCAGTTACTGAGAGGATATTGCAGCAAACATCCTAAGCTTTAGGATGAACACTTGTGTTATGTGCAACATGCTTACAATAGAGCCAAACACTCTTATACACAGAGATTTCCTTTTGAGACCTGTTTGGGTTTCATACCAAGGTCTCCTTTGGATTTTGTCTTTGGTAAAGATACCATGGTTGATATACACAGTGATGTGGACAAGGAAACTAGGTTCATTGAACAGATCCAGGAGATCCACCAAGCAATACAGGAAAAACTGGAGAAGAGCCAGGCCAAGTACAAGGCTAGGCATGATAAGCATCAGATGGAGCATAGTTTTCAAGTTGGAGACCAAGTCTGGCTGTATATCAGCAAGGACAGGATGCAAGGTGAAGGTAAAAAGTTAAAACGTATCAGGTATGGACCCTTCAGGATACTTGAGAAGGTTGGTGAAAATGCTTTTTGCCTTGATCTACCAGGTTACGTGTACATCTACTCAATCGTGAACACAGATTGCTTGAGGTTGTTTGAACCTTCAATGATTGAGGACCCTGAAGAGTAGAGTCAATTACCTTCTGTTGATGACCTACTACCTGAATATCTTAGTGAATTACGGGAAGACACAGTGCTGGACAGGAAGGTAAGGACGACGCACAGTGGACAAGTGGAATACCTCAGGATTGGGCTTAAAAGTTCGAAGCCGAGTAGTGTGAAGTGGATTGAGATTGGACAAGTGAGACAATCGTTTCCTCACTTAGTCGATGCTTGAAGAAAACCAACTTTTGGTGGTCCAAAAGTTTTTTCAGTGGGAAGGTCGTGATCCGAATCAGATCCATAAACGATTGTCAAAGAACCCTAACTATATTGGGATGAAACAAATCTCTAAAGAATCCAAAACAACAATTGAAAACACCCTGAACCAGTGGCAATGGCAGCCAGCGTGGAGCGATGAGAACCTCGGTCAAAGCGCGCTAACCGAGGCCCAAGGAGACTGCGCAGGAGGTCAAAGTAGCCCCTGATCGGGAAAAGGAGGCATTTCTCCTAAAAATATTATAAAAGGCCTTATAAAGGAAAAATCACATCGCAAAAGGTTCAAAGAGCGGACTTAAGGCCAGGGTGGAAGGACCCCCGATCAACGATCTCCAACTCATCGCATCGGAGGCAAGCATGTATGCGATATCGGGACCCCAGACTTGGCGATTGAGATAATGCGATTATGCGATTATGCGATTGTGATCATCGGTGATTGGGGCAATCAGTAGATTGGCAGATCAATGGTCGGCATGGCCAAAGGAAGGAACCCTCGGGGCCGTTGTGATTGCGATATGCCGATAGCGATACGCCGATACCGACGGTCGCCAATCGGGCGATCGGTGATCCCCAATACAAAGGGTTGTTGGGCACGCGATTTGCGATAAGCCGATAAGGGCTAGACCCGATGGGTTTATAGGGGGCGATTTCATAGAATTTGAAGTTCGGTTTTCGCGCCCGATAGAGTATTTCCGGTAAAACTTTGTGTATTAGAATTTTGTTCCATTTTTGGGTTTTGCCTGAGGGAAGGCCTCGATTCCTTTCTGACTGCCCCTGATCATTGTGCCACGCTACAAGCGGGTGTTTTATAGACAATGATGCGTTTGTAATGCAAAGAGAGCCACCGAGCCAGATGGCCAGTGGAAGAGACAAGGAGCAGAAAAGCCGTAGAGCTGCAGAAGGTGAATCGACAGAGGCGAAAGAGGAACCGAGCAGGCATGGGTTCGAATGACAAAAAGCCATGAATGGAGACAGAATACACAATCAAGTCGAAGGAAGTCTGAGAGACGAGGGAGAAAGGACCTGAATCTCGAGAGGAGGACGAAATACAGAGAAAAGGCAGTGAAGCAAGAGAAGAGCATAAAGAGACAGAGGGCCAAGTTGACCAGTGACAGCATCGAGCACCAGATCTTGAAGATTCAAGCCATCCCATAGGGGAATCTGTCTGGACTGAGTATCACATTTGGCTCTGGCCATTGTAGACTCGAAGGTCACAGAACTGGTAGGAAGAAGAAGAGTCTGTGCACTCCAATGGCTTGGGAAATTCAAGAACCACCCTGCCAAGCAAAACCTGCTTCAGGAGAACTCACATTGAGTCCTTGCATTGTAATTCTCTGCTAAAGGCATAATAAAACAAGGCCATCACTGAAAGCTGGACCGAAGACGTAACCCTGGAGAATAGGGTGAACTCCTTATTAAAATTTTTGTCTCTTTGTGTTTGCTTACTGTATTTCTCTGCTGTCTTTCCATTTAAATACCTATGTATTGGCAATCTGATTGATCTATTGCTTAAATAACACAGAACACACACCAGCACATGAGTCCGTAGTACCTTTTGTTAAATAAATCTTCCACTGAGGTCACTCATAGGGTGATTATCAGATCAAATGATGTGCCTTAAAGTTATACAATGATCAACTGTGAAATGTTTAGGTCTAAAACCTGCTTGCCCTTTAGCACGCTTATCTCTTTCTTCTGCCCACTTGCTAATTTTGTTTTCTAGCATGCTTCAAAATAGCTTTGCAAACAAAGGGTTTATCATGATGGTCCTATAATTGGAGGGATTACTGACGTCACCGCTCTTGAAAAGAGGTATTGCCAGACTAGTTGTCTAATCTGTGGGAGCCCTTATTGTATGGTGCAATTGAAGATTTTTGTAATGTGAGGTGAAAGAATCTTTGAGCCCCACTTTAGATATTCTGCTTGGAGTTCAACTAAGTCTTTTGCTTTTCCAACACCCAACTTCTTGATACCCATCTCTACCTCTTGTACTGTGAAGAGTTCAATATCAGTGTTGACCAAGGGGGGAGGGTCAACCTTCGAAACCTGCTCATAGAGTTGTCTTGCATAGTCAAACCATTTAGAAGTTGTAATATTATTTCCAATTTGTATCTTTTTGGTTGAAGCTCCTTCCAAAATAATTTGGGATTATTTTTCCCAAGGAAGATTAGTTCTTCCCTCCTTGAAACCATGAAATCGACCTTTTTCTTGCTTAATAATTGCTTGTAAGGTTTGAGGTTTTTGTTATCCTTGTTTGACTCTTTCCACATTTTCCTTGCCTTTTTGCATTCCTCGTCAAACCAAGCATTAGCCGGAAAACAATTTGTTTCATACTTCTTAATTGTTGTTCTTTTGCACTTTGCAAGTGCGCATTGAATTAAATGTGTTAATTCATGACTATGAAGGTTGTGAATTGTAATTTTCTCTTTCTTGAAGAGTCTCTCTAGCATCATTTTGAAGGTATTACAATTTTCTGAGGTATTACTACATATGGATGCAAAAATGGAATATCTACCTCAATGCCTATCCCACAAATAGCAAGGAGCTAAAGGATTTTGTTATGGAGAAGTTTCGTAAATGGGTATGGGGAAAAGAGTTGGGTAGAAAGAAGTAGTACTACATTGAGGAATTCAACCCTATGTGTGATCTACAACAAAAAGAGTTCATTGGAGCTAGCATTCCGTGGAGGGCAAAGGTTCTTATTGCTCAATTAAGAACCAACTTGCATCAATTTCGGTGTGAAACAAGATGGTGGAAAAGGCCTAAAGAAGCTTGGGAAGAACGGATGTGTACATTTTGCACATCTGAGGTAGTGGAATTGGAAAAACATTTCATTTTGGAATGTGATGCATTCAAAGACATCAGAGAAAGTTATGGGAATATGCTAGCATCGGTTTCTTGGCATCGTCTTTTCAATGAAGGGATTGTTGGAAAGTTGAACCAACTCATCATCAATTTGAACAATAAAAAGATTGAATTACAAAAGATGAAAAACAAGAAACTAATAGTCTTATACACTATTTTTAATCTTGTAAACCTTAAAATATCATTTCATAATTTTAATATACTAATTTTAAAATGTGAAAAATCTTAAAAATAAATGAGGAGCTCTTTCGCGACTGATTCCCGTTTTTGTTAAAAAAAAGGACTTTACGAACCTAATACTCAAATTTATTCGTGCGAATTCTGAATCCTGGAACCGAAGATTTCTGGGCAAACATATACCTACTGTACCCTAAGGTGAGTTCTACAAACACTAGTACATCCAATCTACTGTATCAGTTTATATTTTGTCAATTGAAAACTCAACGCATCCGATCTACCGTATCAGTTTATATTTGTCAATCGAAAACTCTGTAATGTTGTGGGGTTTTTTCCCCTTCCACTTCCAGTAATAGAGAAGAACTTGCGTTTGATCGTGGAACCTCAATTATAATAACCATTTGAGAATTGAACCGGTGATCTTGTGGCGGCAAACACATTACTTTTGTTAGTGGTCCAAATCTGGATGGAATTTGAAATTCATTAGAGGGGCTCCTTTATGAATTACAGTCCACATTTTTAAATATAATAAATATTTTACTGAAAGTCGAATGAGTCATCTATATATGTCTGTTGGATATCAGAGTGCCTATGATGGCTTTTGATGTGGCACTTCCCTTCTCTTTGTTACCACATGAGATCTACACGGTGACAACTGAGATTGTGTAATGATGAAAATTTAACATCCCAAGCCATGGTGAAAACATGGGTTATGCTTAATCGTGAACTTCAGCAGTTCAAAATATAGTCTTAATACGTTTGTAAAAGCCTTGCTATTTTGTATTTTTCTAGGACTTTATTCTCAAAAGGAAGCATTACAGCTGGCCCTGAAGGGATCAAGCACCACGAGCTGCCTGCTTATGCAGCCAAAATGGCCCTCAAGGAGCAAAACACTGAACACAAGCCCTTTTGTTCCGCCAAGCTTCCGTGACACGGGGTACTCTTGTGTCAAAATTACCTCCAACTGCCTATTCAGGCTTCTCGAAGTATTGATCCTTGACAGATGCCTTGATATGCCACTATCAACACTGCTGAACGACAACCCCATTGACAGAGCATTATCAATTTACGACAACATGCACTAAAATAAATCTTTCGGGTAGTCTCTGTGTTTGAGTCTACCTTTTCTAGCTGGGTCTGGAATTTACTTCTAGAAGATCATAAATGAAAGTTGAATTTCATGCGGACATGGAAGTACTGTTAGGTTTTCTACACAAAAGGCGTCCAATGGCTTTTTTTTTTTCACTAGTTGAGACACCCTGAACCGGTTGTTGCAGGGAAAATAAATCATATATTAAAATGAATCCTTTAAGCAGATTGATATGTTTTTGTGGAATAATACAATTTAGTACAAAATGCTTATCTTTAATAGAAAATTTTAGCAAAGTGCATCGTGAGGCCTGTTGCTGCAAAATCTAGCAGGCATAAGAAGGGGACACTCTATTAGGTAAACACTAGACAAAGAGACAACAATGGGGTAGTGGTCCACTGTCACCACAGCCGAAACCCCCCTGCTCTTTACAAACTTTCACTGATGTGAGGAGTCCCAGTATGAGAGAGGTCACTTAAAAATTTAAAATAGGTATTTTAATGCTGATGAGTAAGGTGACCTAAATAGGATCTTAAAAGAAAGGCACAATTTGGGTTCAAGGTTTCACTGGGAGGCAATTCACTTTCTATAGAGAGACCTATAATGCAAGGCACAAGATCTACGGTTTGATAAAAGGAAGGCACAATTTGGGTTCAAGGCTTCATTGGGAAGCAATTCACTTTCTATAGAGAGACCTATAATGCAAGGCACAAGATCTATGGTTTGATAAATTTGATGAGTGTTGGAACAACCCAAGATCAAGACAATGAGAAAGGGTTTCATTCAAGGTATGTAAGCAATGCCTAGGCTCATGAAACCCTCAACAAGCCCCTAAGTTAAGCAAAACTAGGTTAGAGTTCCCGCTCTGGGAAAGCAACTAGGGCAAAGAAATTTATGAACAAGATTGAAGTGGATGCCCACCAAAAGGATAGATTTTGTCGCAAATGCAGCGCTCTTGATGTTTAGGGTTTCCAATCTCGAAAATTTGCCTTGCCTAGGGATTCACACCAAGCCCTAGTTAGCAAGCTTGGCCTTAAAGGGGTCGAATTTAGAGAAAGAGGTTTTATGGAAAAAAGTGAGATATGATCACCAACTATATTGACCAGTCCCTTGTCCCTTGGGTAATTGGAGTCTATGATGTGATAGATTTGCCAAAAGGTTACTAAGGAGGCCAAAATCTTGATGCCCTAGCACCAAAACCTTGAACAATTACCTATGCAATGGAAATCAAGTTCTTTTCATGGGAGAGCTAATGAAAGATCACCACTAGGACATTCAATTCACATGTTATGCATGAGTAATTCATGCAATAATTCATCTAGATAGTATTCAATTTATCTTCGACAATTAGGGCACAATAGCATAAACTAGAATCAACAACATTCCATACATTAGATATAGAAAAATAGATCTTCAACAACAATAGCACTTACAAGATAACATGCAAAAATATTCCATTATTGATTCCAAATAATAGCTCCAAAGAAAGACGATTTAGCTCCAAATGTCAAAGTGCATCAATAGATCCAAATTTATCCCAAGAAGAGAAGGCCAAAAGTAGCTCAAGAGGCCGAAATCCAAGTGATGTGATGATGAGATACAACAATGAAAGGTTCCTCTACTTATATGAGGAATCCAAATTCTATTTTAGCATATTAGCCCCTCAAAACAATAACATAATGGGCAAATAACAACCTAGGTCACAAGCTGACCTAGTAGCCTATGAAAAGCATAATGACTCTCCACACATGTGACCTGAAAAGAGAGGGCACTGGCGTCATGCAAGCGTAGGCCCTTCTAGGGCTAACTTTGAGGGCAATGAGTGCCATAATGTGTGTGTGAAAATCTCTAAAATGGAAATCCTATTGTAGTGATTAATATGACTTCTTCTACTTATTACTTCAGAGATAAGTTATCTACTGTATTCTTACAACAAATATTGAAACATATTCTAGTGCAGCCTTCACAATTAAAACATTGTAGAAATTAAATGTAAGTAAAATGCCAACACATATACAAACACAATGACACAATTATTTTTGGACAATTGTCCCCAGAAAAACCCAATGCGGGAAACCCGGTGCAGCAAATGAGGGTTTTATTATTCTTTAGCAAAAATTAGCATGTACAAAATTTCACCCAACAGTATAGAACTGAGAAATATTTATAGACGTTCTTGAACAAGTTTCTAACCCGAGAGAGAGGTTCCTTGTGCCTCTGCGTCTCTCTGGCTTGCCCACGTCAATTTCTCTAGCCTCTGGACTGGCCTGCGCAATGCCTGTGTCACTCAGGCCAATGCTGCCTCTGCCAGCGTCAATCTGCCCAGTGTTGTTCCTTCCGCTGCTTTGTGTTTTCGTCCATGCCTCCCTGATTGATACTGAACCCTCTCTATCTCTCCTCCACTTGCAACTCTCCCTTTGAATCGATTTTCTCTTGCCGAACTTCGACCAGTGAGAAAATCGATTTTTTCAGAAATGAAAGCAAAAAAATCATTCTTAACCTCTCACACAGGAAAAAATATGAAAGAAAATAAAAACAAATGCTCTTAACTTCTAGGCAGAAAGCAAATAAAAACAATCACTCTTAACCTCTCACACAGGAAAAGATATGAAAACAAATAAAAACAAATGCTCTTAACTTCTAGGTAGAAAGCAAATAAAGCCAATCGCTCTTAACCTCTCACACAGGAAAAGATATGAAAGAAATAAATCTTAATCTATGAAAAACAATAAATCTCACACATTATAGGTGGCCAATCCAAAAGCATGAGAGATGGCAAGTTGAGAGGCTCCCAGTGCAAGCATTACCAATCAAGGTGAACATCACTCATGAGCATGGCGCTAAATCTAAATTCCATTCATAAGTAATCTTAACTTTCCACCTGAGTATCTCCAACTTTACACATGCCTTTGAAAGGAGAGGCTCTCCTATTTATACAAAAACATAAGAAGCTACCTCATTAATGGAGGTCCATTATTCTCTCTCTAGATCCCTAGAAAATCTCATAGAGTTACAACTCAAATAGGCATTGATGAGACACATATCCTCTTTGACCTTTATCCAAATCTTCCTCCATATCTTGACGATAATTCGAATTTGAGCATTGGAGGCCACATAAGGGTGCCTTGGAAGCTTCCAAATGACCTACACATGTCATGAAACTCAAGCCACTTTTAAGTATTAGCAAGTATGTCATTTTTCTAAGTTTTAACCATTTAATTCACTTATAATACTAGAAATCATTAACTTTTGGAAAACACAAAGGTAACCCATATAATTATGAAAATGGAGGCTAATGAAAGGTTATATGGTCATGGAGTTGTGACATGTGAGTGAAATGGTGGTGATAAAGGTGAAAGTGGATGATATTTTGAATACATTTTGGAGACTCTACAGTTATCGTAAGGCTAAACGAGCCCTAACTCCATCCACGCATGCATATACGCTTAGTATTCTAGGGCACCCTCTTTCGCTGTGGTGACATTCAACCAGATTATCTTGTGGAAGCTGTGCACATCGGCCATTTTCATAACTGTGATAACGTATGATATATATATATATATATATATATATATATATATATTATATATATATATATATATATGTGGAGCGAGAGTAGATCGAGGCTAGGAGAGCCTATCCAAGCTGATTTGGTACAGACTGATATAATTCTTCAATTGCAGAACTGAACAGTGCTACTGGGTACATATTCTGAGGTATTGACATTTGATGGTGAAGGCATTTCAAGGTTAAGTTTTGGGTCATCTAATTTCTCAATAAAGATTCCATAAGAAAGAGTTCAAGGGTTTTTCCTCTCAAGTTTTGGAGAGGTTTTGCCCTGGCATGGTGCCAATATTTGTGTACTTGTGCATGATTGATTTTCTTATTTTGATTGCTAGTTGATGATAATGATGCATAGTAATAATATCGATCAAATCTGAAGAAAAATAATATCTCAAGCAGTTATCTAAGAAAGAGAAATATAACAATTGCATTGCCCTTAAATTTCTCAACATGGTATCAGAGCCAGGTTCATCTCAAGGTAGAAAGAAGATCAACTCCCTCATGCAGTAGTTGGCAAGTATTGGGCTATGGCTAACAACCTCATCAATCAAAAGATCAAACAAGCTTGGTTTTATCTAATCTCCAAATTTGACAGATCTACAAAAGCTGATGGTTTATACTCTCGGGTACATTTCAAGATGAAAACCTTTGGATAATAGACAATGGAGCTTCAAGGCATATGACCGGTCACCATCATCAACTCAAGACTCTCTACAAGGGAAAATCCTCCTATTATGTGGAGCTTGGTGACAACAAAAACTATCCAATGAAAGGCATCGGATCTACCTCCATCAAGCTTGATGACGGAAGCAACATTCATCTCAACAACATCCTCCATGTTCCACGCCTGTGCAAAAATCTTATTTCTATTTCATCTTTAGAAGGAAAGGGTGATAGAGTAGCTTTTATAAATGGAAAGGTAGTTATTTAGGCTAAAGATTCAAGTCTTGAAAAAGCTAGAACCATTGGTGTCCGGGAAGGCAGATTATACAGATTAGCCTCTCCGTCAAATCAAGCACTCGTACATACTGAAATCAGCCCATGTGAATTATGGCATAGAAGGTTGAGTCACTTACACTTCAAAATTCTTCCAACCCTGAACTCCATAGTGAATGGAATCCCAAATCTTAAGGAAGAACATGAAGGTATATGCAAGGGCTGCGCATTGGGCAAGATTGCAAAGAAACCATTTGGACACAGCACATCCTATGCTCAAGAAATACTTGATCTTATACACTTTGATGTCTGTGGTCCTATGACCAAATCTCTTGGAGGACATCTATACTATGTTACCTTTATAGATGAACACTCCAGGAAAACTTGGGTTTACCTCATTAAATCCAAAGATGAAGTCTTTTCAAAACTTCAAGAGTTCAAAGCCAAAGTAGAAAATCGCACAGAAAGGAAAGTCAAGATTTTGAGATTTGACAACGGTGGAGAATACACTTCAAAAGAAATCATAGCCTTCTGCAAGGAGGCAGGGATTAAGAGGGAGCTCATAGTTCCGTATAATCCCGAGTAGAATAGCCATATAAGAAAGTGTCAAAGCTATGTTTCATGACCAAGATCTACCAAAATTCCTATGGGGTGAAGCAACAAAGACCATTGTGTATGTTCAAATTAGAAGTCCCCATAGGTCTCTAAATAATCGAACATTTGAGAAAGTCTTCACTGGGAAGAAGCCTACCATGGATCATCTCCAAATATTTGGGTGTCCGGTATATATCCACATTCCCAAGGATAAAAGGAAGAAGCTAGATCCAACAAGCAAGAAGGGAATATTTGTGGGATATAGTAATTCATCCAAAGCTTACAGAATCTACATCAAAGAAGGACATGATATAGAAGTAGGCCGAGATGTAATATTTGATGAAAATATTGCATTCAAAAGGTCAAAAGATATTTCATCTGATTTTGATGAAGAAGATCCTCCTATATTCGAGGAAGAAGTCAACAAAGAAGAAGACAATACTCATCAAGAAGATGAAGGTCCGAGCAAACTTGTCACTATCCCTGAAAAGAGGAAGAGACCTAATTGGTTGAGCTCCACACTTCAAGAAGCTGAAGGACATTAGGCAAGTGGAAAATCTAGAGAAAGCAAGAAACCCAAAAGGTACCCTGGATATGTAGCCTACATGTCAAAATTGATAGAAGATGAGCCATCCACATTCGAAGAAGCTTCCAAGCATCCTGAGTGGAAGTCTGCCATGACTGAGGAATACCAATCGATAATGAAGAATGGGGTTTGGGAAGTTGTTCCTAGACCAGAAAACAAATTTGTGGTAACTTCGAAATGGATTTACAAAATTAAGCATGTTGTGGATGGGAGCATAGACAAATACAAAACCAGATTTGTGGCCAGGGGTTTATCACAAGAAGAAGGAATTGACTATGAAGAAACCTTTGCTCCTACAACAAGATATATAGCCATTCGCTCATTGATTTCTTTAGTTGCAACCATGAAATGGAAAGTTCATCAAATGGATGTAAAGACTGCATTTCTGAATGGCACCAGAGATGAAGAAGTCTACATTGAGCAACCTTTATTATTCGAGGTCAAAGGTAAAGGAGACTATGTTTGCAGGTTGAAGAAGGCCCTATATGGCCTCAAGCAGGCACCTAGAGCATGGTATGCTAGGATGGACACTTATCTGCAAAGACTAGGCTTTACCAAAAGTTCCGCTGATCCCAATCTCTACATCAAAGTGGTAAAAGATGAACCTGTCATCATCTTACTATATATAGATGATCTTCTGCTAATTGGTGTAGAAGAACGAATTCTGGAATGCAAGAAACAGTTAATGACAGAATTCGATATTAAGGATCTAGGGTCCATGCACTATTATCTGGGACTGGAAGTATGGCAAGAACCCAATGAGATTTATTTGGGTCAAAGAAAGTATGTAATTGAAATTCTCAAAAGGTTTGATATGATGGAGTGCAAGCCTATGATGACTCCTATGATCACGAACTTGAGACTGTTAAGAAATTCTGAATCCAGTTTGGTGGATCTCGCAAGGTACAGGCAATTAATTGGATCACTGATGTACCTAGTAAATACTCGGCCAGATATATGCTTTGCAATGAATGTTCTCAGTTATTTTCAGATGGAGCCTCGTCATGATCATTGGATGGCATCCAAGCATATAATGAGATACTTGTGTGGAACCATACATTACTGCCTAAAATATGAGAACGAGAATGATGTACTTCTGACAGGATTTACTGATTCCGATTGGGGAGGTTGCGAGAAGGATGGTAGAAGCCCAACGAGAGGATGCTTAAGTCTAGGATCCTCGATGGTCTCTTGGATGAGCAGAAAGCAAGAGACAGTTGCCTTAAGCAGTACTGAAGCCGAGTATGTAGTAGCATGTGAAGTCAGCCGGGAAGCGGTATGGTTAAGGAAATTGTTAACCGACTTATTTGCAGGACCTTTGGCCTCTACAACGATTCATTGTGATAATACCGGTTGTATAAGATTGTTTGAGGACCCAGTGGTTCATGGGAAGACAAAGCACATAAACAACAAATATCATTATATTCGGAAGCTGGTGTAGGATGGAGTGCTGAAGCTGGAATATGTTCCCACAGATGAGCAAAGTGGCGACATATTAACGAAAGCGCTTTTGAACAAGAAGCTTGTGTATTTTCGAGACAAGCTTGGTCTGGTTGATATATCGTCCCTATTTGAGCGGGACAAATAGACACTACATTTCTGTCTTCCGAGAATGAAGAAGAAATGGAGGATTGAGTTATCATCTGGCATCCAACTCTCTTTGAGGATGAGGTAGGGCATCCAAGACAAGAGTGGGCAAGAGGACCGATATTCTTGAGGGCTGGGAACCCAAGATGAGAATAGTCCTAGTAGGGTATACTCGGAGAACACCCAGGTGGGTAGGATCCTAAGAGAGACATTGACGAGTTTGTCTATAATTCATTGGTCTCGCCAACATTGTGCCTGATCTATGATTGAAAGATAGAGCAATTAGTCAAGGCCTTGCTATATAGAAACAATGTTGGTTGAAATGATGCTATAACATATGGATATTTAATCTTTTTTTGCTTATGAGAACTATTGTATTGAGAATGTCCATGTACCATGTATGAATGAATACCTCCCTAATTAAGAGGGAGTGTTGAAAATAGTGTAACTAGGATCGGTCTTCATTATTTTTGCATTAATGTATTTTTGTATTTAAAGAATTATTTTTGCTCTAATTAAAGAGCTGAAGACAAAAGACAGCCATATATTATTTTTGTAAATGTAATGAATGTAAGTCCTTCTAGATCATCAAAGAAATACTTAAATATGTACCCACCGTTTTACTCTTGAAACCGCTCAAAGGAAGAATATGAAACCACGTTGGCTCAGCTAAATGATCGAAGGAAACGTCGGCCTAATCGAAGTTCACGTCGGCTCAATGAATGGGAAGGCAAGCCTATATATATAGGCTACGTATGGAGCCTCAAGAATGCAATTCAATTCACTTCTCTCACGAAGAAGCAAGGTAGCGAAGGAGCCGCAACATTTGAGGAAGTCTGTCTCCTCATCGAGCTTGCACCTCGACACTCAGTCCTAGGTTAGCGTATCACATTTCGTGGTTGTGTTTGAAGGGCAGATCTGGGTTAACATATCGCAGTTCATGATTTCGTTTGAAGGGCAGTCCTGAGATTAGCATATCGCATTTCAGCATGAGACTGCGGATGACAGTGCAAGGTTACCGTAAGACTAAACGAGCCCTAACTCCATCCACGCATGCATATACGCTCAGAATTCTAGGGAACCCTCTTTCGCCATGGTGACAGTCAACTGGATTATCTTGTGGAAGCATCAACCATTTTCATAATTGTGACAACATATGGTATATATAACCATTTTCATAACTGTGACAACGTATGATATATATATATATATATATATATATATATATATATATATCTATATATATATATATATATATATATATAGATATATATCAGTCTGTACCAAATCAGCTCGGATAGGCTCTCCTAGCCTCGATCTACTGTTGCTCCATATATATATAATTTGGTACAGACTGATGTAATTCTTCGATTGCAGAACTGAACAGTGCTACTAGGTACATATTCTGAGGTATTGACATTTGATGTTGAAGGCTTTTCAAGATCAAGTTTTGGGGAGGTTTTTGCCTTGGCATGGTGCCAATATTTGTGTACTTGTGCATGATTGATTTTCTTATTTTGATAGCTGGTTGATGATAATGATGCATAGTAATAATATCGATCAAATTTGAAGAAAAATAATATCTCAAGAGTTATCTAAGAAAGAGAAATATAAAAATTGCATTACCCTTAAATTTCTCAATAGAAAACACTTGAAACTTTTCTCCAAGACTTTCTGACACCCTAGAGAGCTTCCTTTCTCTAATGTGTCAACCCTGCATCATTCTACGTGACTGCGCAGCTCTGGTCCCTCTCTGCGTCATCCCTGCGTCTCTCTAATTTGCGTCTCCCTCTGCGCTATCTCTAAGAGTCCTTGGGTCACTTCTTCTGAGCTCCCTGACTGCTGCTAATCCCCTGTCTTCCTCCACCCTGTAACTCTCCCTCTGAAATCGATCTCCTTCTCTTTGAGAATCGATTTTCCTTGGGAGACTGAGTATTTGTTGGTATGTCTCCAAATGACCCTCAAGTCTTCTCTTATACTTTTCCTGTTGATGGATCAACGACCGATATGAAGTCCCTAATCAACTGCTAAGATTAAAACAGACTTGATCCTCGTCTCTTAGAAGCTTCTCATCCTTATCTTTATTAATACCCATTAATATTTTTATTTCCTAAGTTTAGACTTAGGAACCCATTAAAAATATTAATTATTTTAATAACTCCTCATCCGGATGGAACTTCTCAAAACGATTTTTGGGTCTTGGAGATCTCATGTGCCTTAGCCTCTCCTCCAAATTTCAAGGCTAGAGCACATCTGATGCTACCAAAAATCAACACTCCCTCTTAGCGAGGAATGTGCTCTAACAGTGTTTCACTATAGAAACATCAAACTGATCTTCCGCATCGGTACCTATGTTGATGCTTGGCTTGCTGCCTCACATCCCCTGCACTGCTGCTTCCTGTATTGCTACCCATGACACTGCCATTACCACTGCTGCTCCAGTACTGCAACTCCCTCTCAACCTGCTGCCCATAGCACTGCCACTGCTAATTGCTACACTACAACTTCTGATACTTATCCATTATTGAAATGGATTTTTTACCATCCCCATCTTCTCCTTGAAATGAACAAACTTTGTTCTTCCTAGAGCCTTGGTGAGGATGTCTGCCACCTGTTCTCCTGTAGGAGTGTACCTCAACTGAACTGCCACTCGTTGGTCACAGTCTCTGACAAAGTGACACCTGATATCCTTGTGCTTCGACCGATCATGAAATACTGGATTCTCAGGGAGCTTTATGCAACTCTGATTATCACAGATGATCCTAGTCGCTTACATTCTTCTTGTGAATAGATTCACAAGCAATTTCCTAAGCCATATGGCTTCGCACGAAGCTGTGCTAGTTGCCATATATTCTGCTTCAGCTGAGCTCAAAGCCACGGATTTCTGTTTCCTACTGCACTAGGAGGTCATTCCGGATCCAATGTTGAAACAATGCCCAGTTGTACTTTTCCGATCTACTGAACTTCTAGCCCAATCTGCATCAGTGAACCCACTCAGCTTGATGTCATTGCCTCTGGTGTACAATAGTCCATGCTCGACTGTTCCTTGTATATACCTGAGAATATGTTTGGCTGCTACCCAGTGCACCCTCTTAGGTTCTACCATGGACTGACTGAGGGTGTTGACAACGTAACAAATGTCTCGGTTGGTATTGACCAGATAAATCTAGGACCCTATGAGCTGCCTGTAGAAGGTGGGATCAACATCTTTATCTTCTGATGCATTAATTTTCTTTCAGTTGGTGATCACTGGAGTAGCCATAGGCCTACAGTCCTGCATCCTGAATATTTTCAGGATTTCTGTAGCATATCTCCCTTGTCCAAGGAAGATCTCACCCTTCTGCTGCCAAACTTCCAACCCCAGGAAATAATGCATCTGTCCCAAATCCTTCATGTTGAATTTTGTGGCTAGATTCTTCTTGCAGTCCTTAATGAGTTTGGATGATCTTGTCAGGAAGAGATCATCTACATATAATACTAGGACTTGAGGCTCATTCTCTACAACCAGATAGTAGAGATTGGGATATGCACCACTCTTGACGAACCCCATCTTCTGCAAGTAGCCTTCAATTCGACCATACCATGCTCTAGGTGCCTGTTTAAGCCCATACAAGGCTTTCTTTAATCTGCATACATGAGATTTCTTCTCATGTGTCTCAAAGCCTTCTGGCTATTCAATGTATACTTCCTCTTCTATTACCCCGTTCAATAATGCCGTCTTGACATCTATCTGATGAATCTCCCACCCCATCTGTGCTGCAAGAGATATCACGGTCCTAATAGAAGTATACTTGGCTACTGGGGCGAAGGTTTCTTCGTAGTCTATCCCTTCCTTCTGAGCATACCCCTTAGCCACTAACCTGGTTTTGTATTTCTCCACACTGCTGTCTGCAGCATATTTGATCTTGTAGATCCATTTCGAACCTATCACTGATCTGTCCTGAGGCCTAGGCACCACTTCCTAGACGTCATTCACCTTTATAGAGCCACCACCATTCATCTAGAGTGTTATACCACCATTCATCTAGAGGCAACCATTTGACCCATTGTGTCTGTTTATCAGATACAAAGCAACGAAGATATCATTCCAAACATTTGTTTACTATCTCAGTTTGCCTATCAAATTGAGGATGATAAGATGAGCTATGAGCTAACTGAGTACCGAGACAAGAAAATAATTCTGTCCAAAAGTTTCTAGTGAAAATTGGATCTCTGTTACTTACAATAATCTTTGGGTTTCCATGTAGTTTTTGAATTGTTTCCATAAATGCAGTAGAAACTGTATTGGCTTTAAATGGATGCGATAATGCACAAAAGTCTGCATACTTGGTAAGTCTATCAACTATCACCATGATGACACTCTTTCCTTCGGACTTGGGTAAACTTGTGATAAAATCCATTGAAACCTTCTCCCAACGTTGGCTTGGAATGGATAAAGGTTGTAATAGACCTGGGGTCTTAATTGCTTCAACTTTATTTTGTTGGCAAACCGAACATTTCGCCACAAACTTTTGAATATCCGATTTAAGGCCATCCCAAAAAAATTCCTTCTTAACCATGTGGTAAGTTTTTTAAAATCCTGAGTGCCCTCCTAAGGGAGAAGTGTACAATTCCATAAGAATATTTTTTGTTAGCTAGGAATTCTTACAGAGGTATAAGCGATCTTTGTACCATAATGAATCATTTTGCCGGCTAAATGTATCAGACGTACTGGAATCTTGTTGTAACTTTTGAATAATTTTTCGTCATTCTTCCATTCCTCCCTTGCT
>APFE030355563.1:96022-106608 GCA_000404065.3 Pinus taeda
TAGAGCTTTTAGGTTTCTTACTAGGTGTTTCCATTTTCTTTCTTTGGGGCATCAATTAATGCTAATAATTCTTCACTATTCCCTTTGAATTCCTTCAAACTAAATTTTCAAACCAATCTTATGCAAAATTAAAAAAAACTACACACCTTTTTTTCACTTTGTAAGAGCTCGATATTGAATTTATTGTATCTCTATAACTGCGGATTTCAAATATCTGAAATCGCGTCCTGCAGTAGCCCTTTGAGTCCTTTTTCTAACCCCGCAAGTTTGATCAAGATTGGATTCTCCAAGGAAGAGTTATGCCAAATCTCCCACGGTGACCTGATTATAGAGTAGTTCAGTAGAGCGAACTTGTACGAAGTGCCACGTGTCATTGTTTCGACCTTAGTTCCTGAAACTGATATACAAAAAACTACAGGCCGTCCTTTTTCTGAAACTTCTTACGAAATTTCAATCTGATGCTCAGAACAAAAGTTATGATAATTTTCCCCAGGTCACTTGTTTGGAATGTAATTCGGGAGTCTGCAAAAACCCTAACTTCCTCAGATCATATCTCCGAAAATATAGTGAGACCAACTCTGAAATTCGGACCCGAAGTTCAGAACGATTTCGGCTCAAATTGGTTTTTTTAGCTTCTGAAACGTTGCAGAAAAAAAGTTATAGTGAAAATGTCACAATGACCTGTTTGGAGCAGCGAAACCCTAGAATCCAAAGCTCTGATACCAAATGTTAGGAAACCAACTCGCAAAATATAGAAAAGATAATCAACGCCTTAGAATTCAGCCTCTTCGAGGGGCAACCTCCTCTATATTACACAAATGAACAATTCTTGGATGATACAAATGACTAAACCTCCCTTCTATATATAGCAGTAAGGGGTCACAATATGATTAAGTCGACCTAACAGTAATACTATAAGGGCACAACAATGACAATAGTGGGTTTCTATGGGGCACACTAATAACAATATGGGGACAATAGGGGCACAATAATAACAATAAGGGATACAATGACAATAGTAGTGGGGGAATCACTAGTATTATAGGGACCTAACACGTTGAGTCAATATATGGTCGAGCCTCATCACATTCATTGGATTGCTGCCAAGAATCTCTTGAGATATCTTCGGGGCACTATCCAGTATGGTTTGAGATACACTGTCAGGAATTTGAGGCTACATGGATATTCATATGCCAACTGGGCTGGCAGTGTGGTGGATCGTAAGAGCACGTCTGGGTGCTGCTTTTCTTTGGGTTCTGCTTCTATATCCTGGACGAGCATGAAGCAGAAATCAATTGCACTAAGCACTGCCGAGGCCAAATACATTGTTGTGAGTATGGCCTGTTGTGAAGCAGTTTGGTTGAGGAAGCTCTTCAGTGAGCTATTTGAGCACGTGCTAGATACGACTGTGATCTTCTGCGATGACCAGAGTGGGATTCGTTTATCAAAGAATCTCGTGTCCCATGACCGCTCCAATCACATTGATATCATGTACCATTTTATCCGAGATATGGTACAACGTGGAGAAGTTAGGCTCCAACACATCAGGACAAATGAGCAGGTTGTTGACATTCTCATGAAGCTTCTCGGGAAGGTCAAATTCTTATTTTTCCAAGAGAGCCTTGGAGTCGTGGAATGACCCTCTTATGAGGGTCCCATATGAGTTAGACACAGAGCTCTGGGAGCTCCTGGGGGTGTGGGGTACTTCTTGGAGCTAGCTATGAGCGACCATAGGGTGAGTGGTTCACCTTCCTCTAATGGTGCGCTGGATACAGGGTGAGTGGTTCACCTTCCCTTGTGATACTCCATTATGGTTGAGTTGTGTGTAGGGTGAGTGGTTCACCTTCCCTTGTGATACCCTATTATGGTTGAGATGTGTGTAGGGTGAGTGGTTCACCTTCCCCTACCCAGACACATGCATGTAGGGTGACTCCTTCCCATACAATTGACATATGCATAGGATGAGTGGTTCACCTTCTCCTATGGCATATGAGCAGGATGAGTGGTTCACCTTCTCTTGCTGATGCCCCGACACACATCCTACCCACAGAGTTCGAGACTCATGGGAAGTACCTCTCATCTGGCCAATGAGTTGGGAAAAGCTGGTTAGGGACCATAACACTACTGATGGACGCATCGTGTACTGCCGTACTCCCTATGACTAGGATGCATAGTGTTCAACAACTTGATGTGGGATCAAGGATTGACTTTAGTCAGTGGAGAGTGGTATGATACATTCTCGATCACTTCTTCTTCATTATTTCTTCATGGTTCAGCAGAGCAGAGCAGGGATGTCGGAGATGGTACAGATTGACAGATGGTTGGTAGGTGGATTTCTCCCTAGTTGAGAGGGAGTGTTAAAATTGGAAACTATAGCCAAACTCCACCTTGGACAACTCATATGATGGAGATGATATTTTTATTGGATTCCTCTTTCCGAAAGGTGCAAGATTGATCTAAAAATCATCTTGTTTGCATGAGTAGAAGTGAGATTTTGAATTTAATTCTCACACATGTGCAAATTGTCAAGGTCGGCCAAAAGTCTAATGTAGGCTCATGAATCCCAATAGATGTGTCTCCACCCCTCATCGAATTGTATAAATAAGAGAGACATTCTCCTCATTTGGATCATCACTCAACACATCTTTCTCTCTCCTCTCCTCATTGGTTTGTACAGCAAAGGAGCAACTCTTCTTCTTCTCATGTTAACTTGGGTTGACCGAAAATTACAGGCAGAAATCGCAGGATTGTTTTGGGCTATTTGCAGGGACGTTGACTAGCGTTGGCTGAGGGCCAAATCACCTTTTTTGACTGTGATTTTCAGGCAGTTAATCCGATCTTTTGAGGCCGCATCTCGTGGCACGAAAACCGAGGAATTTTGAGCAGGTCGACCTGCGTTGACTGCAATGTTGATTGTGTTGACCAAGTTTGACCAAGAATTTCAGGACTGTTTTGGGTTGATTCTGACTGTCTTTGGAGGCTGAGTTGACTGGGTTTGACCAAGCTCATTTGGAGGAGATTTTCTGCTGGTTTGACCAGCGCTGACTTTCTGGTTAGGGCATCCTGTTGACTGTTGTTTGACTACACTGTTTTGACAGTGATTGGGCAAGTAAATTTTGTATGTTGTACTCCCTTTCTCTGTTGAACTATTGAAGAATAATAAGAAGATTTGATCAAAGGGTTTCCTCACATTGGGGTTTTTCCCTAGCATCTGCCAATTATTGTGTCCTATTGTCTTGGCTTGTCTTCTGCTTATTGTTTATGTTCTATCTGCTTTTACTATCAATGTTAATGTGATTGCTGATCTGGAAATTGATATTGAGCTAATAAGAAAAGTTGAAGTAAATTGTTCTTAGGCATAGAACATAACATTGTTATCTAAAATTAACATTGAGACAAGAAGCATAAAGGATAATATTTTTGTGAGAGGAGTTAAAAATGACCTAGCCACAACCTTAAGGAAGGAAGGAAGCCGTGGGAGCAAAGGATAGCTAAGAGGTTGAGTTTTGGTTGTTTTTGGTAAGCCAAAGAAGGCTACTGCCAAGGATAAAGCAATGTCGACTTAAGTGGCAAGAAGGAGGTTGAGTTAGGGCCAGTTTAGAGAGCTAAGGGAAGCCGAGTATGGCTGCTGAAGGAAGACACAACTAGTGAGTGTAGGATGTTGGTTAGGGCTGCTTGAGAAACCCATAGGGTTAAAGGAGGGTTTGAAGGACTAGATTACTGTTAGTTTTTGTAGCATCGGAGGTGTTCTACTCTCGAAACTTTGTGGAGAGTCTAAAACACATGAGAGCTCCATAACCCAAAAATCGTTTCTGGAAATTCCACCTAGAAGTGTCCAATTAGATTATTAGCCTATTTTTAATTATTTCCTAAGTCTAAACTTAGGTAAAAGGGTTAATTAATCAATATTAATTGAGATAAGGTGAGAATGATCTAGAAACTCACGTGGATCGACTCCGATATGATCTTGGCCATTGATTAAGATTTAATATTCTCTGTTGGAGTCCAACAAAGGATTATAAGAAGAAGTTGATGGGTAGATGGAGAATACACTTGAGACACTTGTGAGAACCACAAAGAGTTAGGTTTCCTTGGAGAATTCGATTTTCCAGAGAGCTAGCAGTGTTGGAAGAGTTTGAGCTTCAATAGGGAAGTAGAGATAGAGAAGGGCAGGGACAGTGATCTGGAGGAAGTTTTCCAGATCTGGAGAGGCAACAGCAAGAGGCTGAGTTATTCCCAGTGAGGCAGCGTAGTAACCTTCAAAGGGCAATTTGATTTAGGTAGGGGAAAAATTGATTCAGCTTCCAGAGGCCTGGAAAGTCTTCTAGAAGGCCAGAGAATCATTTTCCTCAATATACATAGGTAAAATGACTTGATCAGAGGTAGTTCCGGGCTAGACGTCAAAGGGTCTGCGCAAAGGGTCCAGGAGGACGAGTTTTTTGAGGCAAAGTTGTGTCGGGATTGCTTTTGGAGAAAGGGAAATTACTTTAGTTAATTTTGGCCAGATTTTCTTGTTGTTTGGATTGCTAGTTGGGCATCCATAGATTGTACTCATATTTCACTGCTGCATAATAATAAAAACCGTTAGCTACTGCATCGGTTTTCCCGCATTGGGTGTTTTCGTGGATTTTTGTCCAAAAATAATTGTGTTAATTTTTATATGTATGTGCTAGCATATTTCTGAGTTTTCAATTGATCTTTCGCAAAATTTAATTTGGTGAAAATTGCATTAGAGAATTATTCATTATTTGTCTGGGCAAATAAATTGTTAATTAAATTTACAGCTAAGAGAATAATATCCAGTTGCTGCAATAGAAGTTAAAATTTTCACAATTGCAACAGAAAAGGAGGCCAAATTGAACATTTAGGGCTAGGAGGGCTAAGAGAAGCCTGTTATGGCAGATTGTAGCCATAACAGTTGGCTGAATACAGAATAAGAACTCGTTGAGTGTGCTGAGGAGTGACAAAGGGCTAAAGGGGGCGGTCCAAGTATGCAGTTTAGTGTTTGGTAATTTAATGTGGGCTGGTAAAAGCCCTAGTTGTTACAACTGTGCAATTTGAGTGTTGTAGGTGTATTTGTTTGGGTAGAGAGGGCTTAGAGGACAAAGCCTCAAGCCTAGGATTTGGTCAAAGGATTGGACTTGTATTTTGACATTTGTACAAGGATATAAAGGGCCATTATCCCTAGTATGAGAGCCCTGTGATTTTCTTGTTAATGGACTAATAATAAATACGTTTGGGCATTATACTTTGTGTATTGTACATTGATCTGATTGCTGGTGTAATTTATGCAATGCAAAAGTTTTTAATGTTAGGCACTACTAGTGTGTTTATGTTTTCTAGCTAAGAGCATATACCAGAGCTAAGATGTGTGGATTTCTCACAAGAGAATCAGGGGGTGTGGCGTGTCTTATACGAGACTCCTTCCAGAGCCAGGTCGCTTTGATTTCTGCAGATGGGCACACCAGATTTCTGTGGGCCTAGATACATCTAAGTAGCCCCATACTTCGAGATAGACACATTGCAACTTGTTACTTTCTGCTTGCCACATCGCACTTTTCACTTCATGGGGAGTCTGAGGGAGACCCTTTCCTTGACCTTTATGTAGTCATCTCTCACTACTCCTACCTCAGAGATATCATCCTTTTAGGAAATTTTAACATGCACACCAAAGACTTGCAAGTGTCCACTTTGCCTCCAAGAGTTGGAGCCAACATCAGTGGGTTTTATAGGAGATTGCAGGACAGATCGGGTTCCCTCATAGGTACGAGAGATACCTCTTATAACTAGGGGAATCTAATGGGCTACTGATATCGCATGGGCTCCCTTGTTTCCCTATCTTAGGTGATTTTACTTGCTTTCCTCATAGTAGTGATGCTAGTGTAGTTGACTGTGTCCTAGTCAACCAGGATGTCCTCCCTTAGATCCAACACTTCTCAGTCTCTCGCCTCACTTTGGCTGACCACGCTCTCCTCACCTTCTCCCTCTCTACTTCCTTTTCTCCTCTCCCTTTCCCCCCTCCCACCCATTTATCCACCCATACCACCTTCCTTTTTGATAGCGATTATGTGGATGCATACAATACTTGCCTCAAGACATTGCTTCCTCCCATCTCCGACTTTAGAGCCTTAGACACAACCACAGCTAAATACGACACACTTTCCATGGCCCTCATGGAAACAACCCTTTAATCTTACCCCCATTCTACTTGCAAGTCTTGCCCTAAAAGTACCCTCGGTACCTGTCCTATGAACTGTTGGTTTGATGATGAGTGCAAATCTTTTTATAAGCATTTGCGCCTTACACTTATGCATGACCCATCTTCCTCCCCTAGCCTCCGCAAATCTTACCATAGACTATTTCCTCACAAAAACAAACATTCCTCTCCCAACGAAGATGAGAAATTTGTGATGTTAGTTTTTGGTAGTATATGAAGTGCTCTAGCCTTGAAAATTGGTGGAGAGGCTAATGCACATGAGTTCTAAAGAACCCAGAAACCGTTTGGTGAAATTCCACCCGGATTATATTTTATTAAAACAATTAATATTTTTAATGGGGTTCCTAAGTCTAAACTTAGGAAAATTAAAATATTAGTGGGTATTAATCAAAATATGGGCGAGCATGATCTAGAAGGCGGATCAAGTCATGTTTTAATCTTAGCGGTTGATTAGAGACTAAATCTCGACTGTTGAAGTCTCAACAGGAAAAGTATAAAATGGAGACTTGGGGTTCATTCGGAAACACACGGAGAGAACAAATTGATCAAGAATTCGATTCCTATGGCAGAGTTTACTAGGGATTTCGAATTAAGTGATCATTCTGCAACAGAGGGGTAGTGAGAATCCAAGAGAAGGACTTTCTGCAGAATACACACAAAGAGACAGAGAGAACCAGTAGAGCAGAAAAACTGGCTGTCACATAGAAGCTGGAATTGCTAGGAACAACCGGAACTGTCAGGAACTATCGGGGACGCTGACGCAGAGGGCAGAAGCTGGAATTGCCAGGAACAGTCAGAACTGCAGGGAACAACAGGGAAAGCTGATGCAGAGGGCAGGAGCCAGAAATTTCGGGAACAATCAAAATTGTCGGAATAGTTGGGAACGCTGACGCAAAGGGCAGAAAGCGGAACTGCTGGGAACAATTGGAATTGCCAGAATAGCCGGGAAAGCTGACGTAGAGGGCAAAAGCCGGAACTGTCGGGAACAACCAGAACAGTCGGGAAAGTTGACACAACGGGCAGAAGATGTGATGCAAAAATAACTGGGGTTAGCTAGTCTTGCACCGGATCAGCCAAATTCTACCGGGTGAAGTGAGGTAAAACTCACTCAGATTTTCCACCAGTATTTTCTCTATAAAGGATTGCTAGATGAGCATCCTAGATTTGTAATTAGATATTTCTCTTGCATACTAATAAAACCCTTAGAGCTGCTGCACCGATTTTCCCGCATTGGATTTTTCCGAGGACTATTGTGTCCAAAAATAAGTGTCCTATGTATTTTGTTCTTTGCTCTGTTTTCTGTTTCATGGGATCAAATATTTAATTAGTGTAGTCTGTAGAAGTAATTTGCTTAAGTATTTAGAAGAATAACTTAATGAATGTAATTTAAAAATCAAGTAGGCGAAGTAGATTCAAATTTGTTGCAGTAGGGGTTCCTTCAGAGTGTAGGAATTTTCACATTTGATGCTCTCCGTCACTCCCTAAAAGCTTTTTGACATGCCTTCTTTTTAAGACATTGTGCCATCTCTCTCGGCCTTGATCCCCATACCATGTTCTCACACACCATCTCCCTTTACAACATCACTAGACAACCCCCCACCTATATCCCTTATTCTCCCACCTTATGCCACCTCTTCTTTGAACTGGTGATCAGGAGAGAAACTAGAGCTGTGAGTACCAACAAAGTAGCTAATGAGGACGGGTTTTAGGCTGAATTCCTCAAGCATGGCATTTAGTCGCTTCAACCATATATTGTAAATCTTTTTAACCATGTGGTTTGTTCAGGCTTCCCCCCTCCTACACAAGACACATTGTCCATGCGATCCACAAATGTGGGAGTGTGTTGATCTGAATAACTAGAAAACTATCATGGTGGGCCACACATTCTCCAAGCTTTATGCCACAGTTCTACACCACAGGTTTTTTGAGGAAATGGAGAATCGACATCTTAGAGCTAGAGGACAATTTTTGAGTTATTTTGACCAACTTAGTATGATTTTAGGGCTCTTATATCACTGTTATAAGATATGATTTACAACAGTAGAAAAATAGTGAAAAACTAGGGTTTAAAGACCAAGCCCTAGGCCCAAGGCCTTGAAGATCCCTTGGTCCAAATTTGCTGAAACTTGATGATGAGCTAGCCACCTGAAAAATAGTTTTTTTGAGGCCAAAAACCTGTAAAACCACCAAGTTTTCAGTGCAAAAAATTTAGAGATGGCTTTAGGGCAAACTAGCGCTAAGAGTAGTTAGGAAGAGGGTCAATGAAGGTTGGAAAAGGCCTTGGAGGCCTAACAGCTCAAGGAGGGGGCATAGGGAAGCCCACGACAAGCCCTAGAGGCCCTTAGGGGTTGCGGCTTAGGTTTTTAGCCCCTTAAGGCCTACGACAACCTAAAGGGAGCCTCAAAGGGCAGCTGCAAGCCCTTTAGGGCTGCGGCTGTAGGGAAACGAAAGGGAGGAGGGGGGCTGAAGGACCTAAGCCTCACAGCTAGGGATAGAAGCCCCTAAAACCAAGATGCAGGGGGGCTAAGAGGAGGCCGAGGCCTCACGACTAGCCTCAAAGAAGCCTCAAACCCAGACACAGGCGCAGAATAGGATGACACAGGGCAAGGGGATGAGAACGCTAGCCTTGGAGAGGCCGGATCTGGGTTTGAGAGAGCTGAAACTCAAAACCCCAGCTTCAAAAAAATTTCTCCTTTCAGATCTGAATTTTGCTACAAATTTTCCAATGGCTAGCCCTGCAAAATTTTTTAGAGACTAGATCTTACCCTCAAAGCCCTAGATCTAGCTCTATTGCAACTTCTTCTCTTGACTTCATCTGCAAAATGAAAATAAAACACCGAAAACCCCAAATATATACAAAATTTCAAAACCCCAAAATCCCAATTAGCAAAAATAATTTACAAAGTACTTTACAAATATATTTTCCAAATATACAAATATACAAGGGTTTTGAAAAATATATATTTTTTTTATGGATATTTTCTTTGATAAATGGCTAAAATATACTTTAGAAACCCAATGCACACTATAGCCTTAGCGAAGATTAAATTCAACACACAAATATTCGGGATCCAAGCAAAGTTGGTTCTTGCCCATAGTTTGTGAACTTGGAGGCCAAGTACTGAAGTACCTACAAACACCATGTATTTATCTCAAGAAAATCCGTTAATCATATGGCGAATCAAATCATCTAAGATTAGCCCAAAACTATCAATAGAATGACTTTATCTCCATCTAATGAAAAAATAGATCTTAAGATTTACCAACATAACATAGGAAAGCCTGTAGCCAGTACATACCACAAATCAACAAACATGGAACACCTTGAGTTTCACCCCAAAGTCTTTATTATGATAGAAATAAAAGTTCTCAGCGGGACAATAGTGTTACATCAATGTTTCAGCAGCGATTTCTTAGCCAAAAATCAGATGGCTAGAGATTCAAATGGCTCTCTAATTTATAGATAAATCCTCCAAGTGAAAAATAACAGTTAGTTTGCTTGATCCTTGTTAAGATAATCTCGGCCGTCGAAAAATACTTGATCATCTTTTAGTTTTAGCCGTTGAATTTTTATTTTTGAGGAATTTTCGAATTTATCATTTAATTCCATTTTTATTAACTCTAATTTTATAAAAAAAATTGACTTTGACTTAACCACCAAGGTTCGAGGGTCCAATTTTTCTTGAAATATCCAATATTTCCTTGGTGGAGGACCTCCAAAAATTTATTCTTTTAAGACCCACAAATTTTTCACTTGGAGAATTTAATTTTCCTAAAACATTTTAATTTGACTTTAATTAATTAAATTTCTGGCTTATGATTTTAATTTGTAAAGTTTTGAAGATGTTCTATGCTAAGAGCAATTTCACTTTTCTCACAGCAGTCATACAAGTAGTTAAGCAAAATGCAGATAGAACATATAAGCAGATCTTACAGAAGACAAATCAAAAACAGGAAAAATTGTGTGAGTTCGTTTCGGCGGTCAACAGGATGCTTCAACCAGCAAAGTCTCCTTGGTCAGCCAGCATGTGTCACAACAACCCTCCAACCAGTAGATGAATCAACCCAAGTCAAGATGAGAATGGTGTTCTTCATTCTCTCCAACTTTTCCTGTATATATATACATCAATGAGGGTGTGTGACACATCTGTTGGGCATGTGAGCCTACATTACAAAACTGGCTGACCTTGCACATATAATTTATTAAGAATAATAAATTCAAAATATAAGTTCTGCTCATCGGATTAAGACTATTTTTATATGGATTTTACACCTCTCAGAAAGAGGAATCCAACAAAAATATTAGCCTCTTAATCTGATCATCAGAACATGGAGTTTGGACCTAGTTGTCCAAATTTAACACTCCCTC
>APFE030355563.1:125494-136594 GCA_000404065.3 Pinus taeda
AGAGCATAGATCATCTCTAAGAAGATGATACATGAGATCAGTTGAAGACATGCTGCTTCAACTGATTCTCCAAGGTAAGTCCTTCACCTATCATTGTGTTGCATTTCATCATCATGCTGCACCTCACCGCGCTACACCATGCTGCACCCATCATTACTATGCTACATCTCATCACGCTTCATTAATCATGACTGTACCCATCACTGTACTGCCATTGCTGCACCATGTTTCCATCCTGACCTATGTGTTGGTTGCACCTTGCTTGCTTGCTTGTTGTCCCTAGCATGCTTATTGTCCTTAGCTTGCTACTAAGTACCATACAACGGTTCCAATGTTAGTTAGTTGTCCCTAGCATGCTGCTCTCCTTCGGAGACAGATGCTCCTGCTATTCCGACAGTTCCCGACAGTTCTGGCAGTTCTGGCTTTTTCGGCTTTTCCGGCTCTTTCGGCAGTTCTGGCTTTTCCAACAGTTCCGACTTTTCCGACAATTCCGGCTTTTCTGGCAATTTCGGCTTTTCCGACAGTTTCGACTTTTCCGGCTCTTCCGACAGTTCCGGCTTTTCCAGCAGTTCCAGCTTTTCCGACAGTTCCGGCTTTTCTGACGGTTTCAACTTTTCCGGCAGTTCCCGCTTTCTCGGCTTTTCGGGCTTTTTGAGCAATGTAGAGCTTATTCTCCCATGACTGCATTTAGATCTAGGGCAGCGTATACCCTAGGGCACTCCCTCTAGCTCTCATCTTCATCAAACCCAAAACAGCATGAAGTGAGATCACAAGAGTGAGTGTGTCTTTGTGACAAATGATTTCGAGTCCTCTTCTATTTATACCAAAACGTAGATGATGAATAAGCATGTCTATTGGGCTTCTGAGCCTACTCAAGTTGCCACTGACCTCACAATTTGAATTATAACATAAATAAATTCATAACTCCATGAATACTTGTCAGAATCAGATGATCTTTAAATCAATCCTACACCTCTCGATGAGAGGGATCCAATAAAAATATCAGCTGCCATAAATAAGATGACCCACATGGAGTTTGGCCCTAGTTGCCAATTTTAACATCCCCGTAGAACTTGTGGAATCTAGGTACAACAAAAGAAGATGAGAAAAAGAAGTAGAGTTAGAAAACTCTAGTGATATGATGACTCTGATGGTGCAAGCAGCCTTTGGTACATCCTTGGGTATGGAGTCTTCAAAAAATCTTCAGGCGCCATTCCAATGGTCAACAAATCCTTCAAATGAACTTCGAGTTGTGCATATCTTGAATTTAAAATCTCCCTATTAAGGAAGTCACTAGGGTTTGTACGAAGAGGATTGGGCCCTCTTGTTGATTTTATATAGGGTCTTCTATATAGGTAATTACTTCTAATGATTTAGATCACTTTCACATACTTATCCATGATTTCATCATTAAGCAATTACACAAAAGACATCAACAATATAATGGCAGTATGATCATGAAGAAACATCCACGCAAAGAACACAAGCTATTTACCCTGGGAAAACCCACATGGGGTAAAAACCCAACAATCCTTTCCTTAGAGAATCAATTCAACAAGACATCAAAGTCATATACAAACTAACCAACAAGATGACTAGTCTAACAGTCCACCAGGAAGCCAAGTCAACCCTCCAAAACAACAACTTGAAAACTTGTTCAAAGGCTCAGTTAAAATCTCTCTTCCACAATAAATTCAGACTTCTCCACAGAGTCTCTCTATATTAAATTCGACCTTGTCTTGTCACACGTGCCAGTAGCAAAGAGATCATCTTCCACACATGCGAGATCTCTTCTTCTTCTTCTAGCTTCAATCTTCTTCTCTTTGTCCTTCTTCACATAAGGGAGCAAAAACATATCTTTTTATGATGAGATCCAAACTTCTCAATGAGGGAGATCAAGTGACCTTATATATAGTCTCTTTGGGGGCTGAATAGGTGCCTCTTTAGGGCTGAGCAGACTTGATAGGGAGGAGGGCTGACTTGGTCTTCTTGTGGAGTCATAAACCGAAATTTAAAATTCAAATTTTCTTTTTGAGGTCATGAAGAACAAGCCTTCTAAACTTTCTTTTGACAAGTACATAGAGAATGTAAATTTTCTTTTGAGAATGAAGAACATGCTTTACAAGTACATCAATGATAAAATATGAATTATGAAGACCGATCATAACTACAAAATTAGCACCTCTCACCTTCTTCATCAAGGCCGTCGTGTTTGAATTTGCCCTAGGTGACTCCATTGCCCATTTAGATCAAGGCACTAGTCTAAATGGTGGTGATCAATTTCTCTACTCAATATTTTCTCTCCTCTCTAAAAAAATCTATTATCTAGATATCTAGGGTTAGAGTTTCTTTGAAATATTGCTGAAAGGTAATTTACTTGATGTGTTATTGCCCTTTTCATAGGTATTTTATAGATTTTTGATTAAAAAATAAAATCTATCATTTATTGCACTATAAAACCCTAATTCTAAGGTTGACATCATCATTAGATTGCTGTTTTATGCATGTTTCAGCCATAAAAACTCAATTGTCAACCCAAAACCTTGCATATCTAATTGATATTCTTGATCCTTTGTTGATTTATCATTGTAAAAATATCTCTTCTAGCTGTTATATGAAATTGTATGCCTTATCATTGAAAATCTATTACACCCTAACTTATAACAAGCCCTCTAATTTACATCATTGGTGTAGGGATGGAGTGCTTGCACTTTGGTGAAGATTGTCTTAGCCCTCTAGGATTTACCAATACCCTATCCCAATCACTAGACCTCATCCACCACCTTGAACCCTTCTTATTGAATATCCTTAGATGATTTGTATATAGGGAAGTCTCCCTTGTTGTTCAATTAACACTAAATATCTAGAAAAAGGTTGTTGAGGTGATTGTGTTCAATTTCTTGTTGCCACAAGGTTTGGTTATGCCTAGTGGGGCTTTGCACTTGGCTTGGAAGATTTTGTGGTAACAGGGCCCAAGGACTATGGTGCTTGTTGTCGCCTTGCTTACACACCTAATTTAATGTGGGAAAAATCCTTAACTCCACTAGGTGTGGCCTTGGTGGCAAAGCTCATAGAAGGGGTTATCACCTAATCCCAACTCTTTCCTAGCTAAAACTAAGGGCGGTGGACCCTAAGGAAGATGCTAAAGAAGGCTTGTTAAACTAACAAGTTCTAGGAGATGATTAGTAGATCAATTAGAGCATCAACCATTCAATGACTTAGAAATGTAGCTTGAAGCAATAAGTAAAGACTCAACAAGTACAAATGATCATGAGCATGTAATCAACATTAAAATGTAAATAGATCAATATGACTCAACATTGTATCTTGGAAGGCAAATGTAAGTAGACCAGTGCCAAATGATATAATCTTGAAAGAAATGAAATATGCCAAGGATAGTAACAACTTGCTATAAAATAATGCTTTCAAGATACAACAAGTTCAATGACATGAGAAGCTGCAAGACAAACATTAATAAATTAAATCAAAACTACAATATAGGGTACAACTTTGAAAGGAAAGTACTATTGGAAATAAATGCTTGCAAGTAAGATATTGCTTGTACTTGAAAAGAGGAAATATGCTTACATACAACAATGATATAACATCAATAAATCTTAAAGCTTAATCCACATGAGCATGAGCAAGGTACAAGAATGAAACTTAAAGTACTTGCAAATGAAAGAGATGTAAGTGCTTTCAAAATATATTGCATGTATTTGAGAAAGAGCTAAAATAATAAAATGTTCAACAAGATCCAATCTCCAAATACATGCAAAACCATTCAAAGTTGTAAGGTGGTTGTGTGCTGTGGTGTTCTTGGTTGATTTTAGTTAAGTGCCTATTGGGAGATGTTACTTCTTTGCAAATCCTTCAACCTGGTAAGGATTGAGGTGATTGCAAGAGGCTTCAAGTGGAGAGGTATAACCTCATTAGAAAATATCCACTTAATCCTTCACGTCAACCCACATGCCATCGTTCCCACAAGGGACTCGGCCACAAGAGAACTGTGTGGTCATGTGTTTAACCTTTTCTCCAAAGTCAGATTTGGGAAGATCCAAAAAGATTTCCTAAATGTCTATCAACCAAGCTTATTCTTGGAGGTTGATTTTAATCATGAAATGCAAAGTACAAGTGAGAAATGCTAAATTGCAATTGTAGATTGATACTCAAAATGGAAAATCAAATTACAATTAAGTTAAAATGAAGGAAGTAGTGAAGGAAATTAGATTGTTGCTTCAATAAATTAAACTAGCTAAGTTAGATATCACTTGCATGTGAATGTAATCCAAATGTAAAGGCATGTACAAGTGAAAGTGAAAACTAAATGTTAAATGAAATGATGCAAAGATTTACAATTGTTGCATGAAACTAAATCAATATGAAATTAATAAGAACCACGTGAAAACCAAGTTAAGATGACATGAAAATTGGATTGTATGAACGTGAGTTAGCTTAGCAATGCATGAGATGAAACTTGTAGTTAAATTAAATCCTTGAGAACATGAGCATCTGAAAATGAGAATGGGAATGCTAGAAGCTAAACAAATTAGATCTACTTGAAAGAAAAGAAATAAAACTCAAATCAAACACCATGCAAATGAGTCCTCTCTCAAAGGAGAGAAGGAATGGGATGATCCCCAAGCTCCCTCAAAGAAACTTTTTATTATTTCATATGAAGCCATCTAATAGAGAAACATGGACTTAGGCCTTGAGGAGAGCTTCAAAGAGCAAATACTCTTCCTCAAGAAAGCTCAATGAAAAAACAAAAGAAAAGAGGTACAATGTTTATTACGAAAATACAATGAGGACTTCCCTAATGAAAGAACTCGCTTTCCTCAAGGAGATACGATCTTGATGGCTTGACTACTTGGTATTAAAGAGGAATCCTTGTGAATGAGGGGAGGAGAGAAAAGCTTGATAGATGAGAAGGCTTAAAAGAGAGAAGAAATGAAGAAACAGAGAAGAAAGGGGCTTACAAGCCCTGATGAAATCTGGAACTCTGAATGATCTGAAAGTGCTGGAATGCTTTTAAATATCCTTTCGGGCATGGAGTCTTCAAAAAATCTTCAAATGCAACTTTAGTGGTCAATAGTGCTCCTCTAGCTAACTCCCGAAAGTAAGGAAGAAGTCATCTTAATGTGTAAGATCCTCCCACAAACATGACATCGTGCCACATGTGTGGGACGTCCAAGTTGAGCATCCAATGTAAGGTGTCACATGTGTCTCCTTAGCTAGGGTGCTTCTCAAAATAAATAATGGGGTCAATTCCACATCACCGTTAATTGTTGTAACATCCTGCGATCATGTGTAACCACCTCCTAGAAGCCCTCCATCACCTCAAACAACCTCCCATGTGTGGTCCTAGATGGAATAATCATGCATATGCATGAGTAAGGCATCCAATTAGATAAGAGGGCAATCCCTGAGTGGTCCATGTGGTAGTTGTGATGTTGTGGCATCCCTGTCATTGCCCAAAGCATTGTCACGAATCCCAGTGTAGTGATATGTTTCCTAATGTAATACATGGATTCTGATGTTGGTCGATATGGCCAAATAGAAGTATACAGATCCCAAGGCAACATTGCAGATCCTAATGCAGTGTCATAAATCTCGAGCCATGGTACACAGATCTCAATGCAGTCTCAAGGATCTTGAGACATGGTACATGGATCCCAATGCAAGGTGCCCACTTGTAGCGGTGGGTCCAACCTCTTGGTGAGCCATAAGGTGCTATATTGTTTGTGATTTCTTGCAACACAACATAACAAAGGTAAATTTTAGAATTTGCCGAAGTTTTACCATGGGGGAACAACATCAAACCTTATACATGTGTCAAGTCCTAGGACAAAGTGTATTTCCCAGGTCCCTAAGTAAAAGGTAAGTGATGTGATGAATAATTGCGGAAAGGGGAAGGGGAAAAATTCATCTATTGACCCTTAAAGCCATATGATATGATGTATAGGTCTTGTAACTTCAATCACCTAGCTTTCAAGAGCTATGAATTTATATATATTCTAATGCATGTATTATAGAGTAGGGCACTCTCCAACTTTATTACTGTGCTACATTTATGATGAAAAATTTAGAGGATGAGGAGTTCCTGATAGAATTTTACCCATAGAGAGCAATCCTATTATGACTGCAACAATTTTGTATTTCTGGGCAGTCTATAGGTTCTAGAAGAGGGTGGTTGGCACTTTAGGATTAGAACAACAAAGCTAAGGACGATGCATTGTTGCAATGCAATTGGAGGCAGCATTTTATATTTTTCTGCAAGTTGTTGCCTATGATCTTCATTGTTGTTTTTTCTTGGCACAGCTCAATAGAGTATTGCATTGTAGCTACTGCACAGTTTTTAAATGCAACTTAATGATTTCTTTAGAACTATGGCCTGGTGAAAGTTCAGACTGTGGCCTAGTGCATTAGGAATCTAGTAAAGTGGGCATGTGACATTTAATAACACAGTTGTTATATGGAACAATGACTTGAAAGAACACATAATGATTGTCTCCGCTGCAATCCAAAGTTTTACTAATGTAGGCTGCAAATGACATTTCTTGCTCAAAGACTTCTTTTCCATTTATTTTGGTTCATTTTATTTTTATCTCCATTTTCTTAATCATGGCTGGTAGCATGATGATGCACTTAATTTAATATGGCATTGACTTTGGTACCATGATTATTCATGTGGTTCTATGCTTTTATCGTGCATATTTTATCACCATGCTTTTTATAATTATTTGTTTGCTTTGATTTATTGAGTTGGAAGGTGTTATGGATGTGGATTAATCGTGGTGGGGGTCTATGATGGTCACTTGGGCACTTAGTTGTTGGAAGTTGGTAGCTACCTACATGTACTTGTGTTTATTAAACTATGATCAGATATGTATCTCCATATGGTTTATTATATTTAGTTATCTGGGCATACCACAAGGGGTGATGGGAAATTCTAACTAGATTAAGAGAGGTGCCATGCCCTCTGTGTAGAACCCTGTTTATTCTAATTTCTTGCTACCTGTCTAAGGGTTTTGAGGCACTGGTGGAGTCACATGGAATCACCTAGTCTAGGCTTTGTCCCATAGCAGGCAACTAAGAACATATGGTGCTATTGCTGCCCTTAGGGTTTCCATTGGGAGGTATGTGCTGGCCATATATATTTCCCTGGTGGTGCAGGATCATCCAATATGAAGACAAGGCATGACTTGATGATAGCATACCGTTAGTTGGTTGAATAGTTATGCATTACACAGTAACCACTGAAGCTTTTTATGCTCGTAATTTGGGTGTGGAAGTCTGAGGGGCTAACATAGTTCTCATTTCAGCCCTCTTTTTTCCCATTTTGCTAATGTCTTATGGGAACAAATATATGTGTTTTATTGAAGTTTCACTGCTTGGTTTCATAGTACCTCTTGCATTGTTCTGCTTGCATTTCTGTGCAGCTAATACAAGTGTTTGGATTTTGTCTTATATTTTTGGCTTTGCCTTTAGGAAAGAGTTAATCCAAATCAGTGAACATAAAGGCTTCCATATTATTTTCAGTTGCATAATAACAGACTCATCATGACGGGCTCAATTCCTCGAATTGAGCCAGAAATGGTTCTAGCACATAAGCAGCTGCCTGAGGTCATTTCTTAGACTCTACTATTTTTGATATGGCTTGCATTTTCTTGGTATCTAACATTGAATCTGAATTGTTTCTTTTTAGTTAGTTGTTGGATTCATCAATCAATGATGAAATTGCATTCATATCAACTTATTTCAACTTGACAACCATCTTAGTCCATTGTTTCAAAGCAAATAAAAACAAAGAATCTAAATAAAATCAGCATTCAAAAGCTACCACAAAAGAATGAAACTTCTGTTTCTTTTTCAGGAAAATATTCATAGTCATTATTGTTAAAACTTCAGATCTCATACAACAGATTAAAAAGTAACCATAACAACAAACACTTTTTTTCAGGTTTCTTCTTCCATGCCTCTCTTTCTCTGCAAACTAGTATGTACATTTGTGCCTCCCTTCTTTTTCCTTCCTTTTTTTCTTCACATTTCTTCATCATCCTCCCTTTTCTCATTCTGCTTCAGTATCTTGATTTTCCATTTGTTCCTCTCTTTCATCTTTTGTTTATTTATTCATTAATATTTTAAACTTTTTAACATTCAAATACTTTTGGACACATTTTGGGGTCACTATATGGCTTCAGCAGACTTTGCATGCTCACTTGCTGGTATATTACTGCTTTTGCAAATGAAGAAATGGTTAAAATGCAAGTTGTTCTGTTTGTTTCTTCCCATTGTCAAATTAAACTGATGAGCAGAAATTGGGCACAATTTCCTTTCAGCAGAGAGGAATGAGCACACTTAGACAGCAATGGCAATACCCACACACAAGAAAGAAGAATGCAAGTACAAAGAAATTGCCACAACTGCACATGTACACCCTATCTTCCATTAAATATATGTAAGAGTACATTGTAGGTGTGTTGGGCTACTCAACAACCCCCCATTTGTTAATAGTAGTAGTCAATATTACATTAATAAATGGGGACCCTTTAAAAATTCTTTCCAAAAAAAAGTTTAGCATTTAGGCATTTTCTTTATTAATTTTTGGAATAAAACAAGATATCAGTTAAACACTTTTTCAAAAACTATTAAATGTCTCCCTTTCCTGCATATCGCACAATCAAGCGTGGTTGAAAGCCTTGCTAATCCACCAAATCTAGCGAAAAGCGATCAAAAGAGGACTCCATGCTTTAATACATTGAAACTAGTATGTTTCTTATATAAACTAAGTCCTCAGGCATTTTATAAAAACTAATGCCCACATCCTATATTGCTATTCTTAGAAGGCGCACCTTAAAGAGTTACCTTAAAAAGGTGCGAGATGCGAAATTGCGATAACAACAATTCCTTTACCGCATCGCATTTCGGACATTTAAAGGAACACTGTAAAACTTACTGCCCGTCGAAATTGCGAAATGCGATAGAAACCTGGACCCACTCCCGGATATGTCACAGACAAGTATATAGGTCCGCTGCTTAATGAAAAGCACTTTACACAAGAAAACCTGACCAATGGGTCATGCCCTGGAAACAGTAGTAAGCGGCCTGCATCTCGCATAACACAAAAACAATAAGGAAAACATACATACATAATGCGATAATGCGATCTGCAAGATTGCTTCGCAAATCAAAAAATCGCCATTTTCACGATTTACAGGCTCGTCACCCTAGAAGCTTTCTTCCCAACTTACGATTCAGACATTAATGACCATTAAAGCTAAGAGATAACAAACCATTAGTGGGAATTTATTAAAACTTAAATGGCATTTATGTGTGAAAAGCCATCCAAGGTGATATGATATCTTCTCACTTACGTTCAAATAAAATTCCTTTCTTATCACCTTTTCAAGTTATTTGTATTATCCCAGCTTACGTTCATTCTTATCTTTGTATATCTGATAGCTGCTGTTTTTCTCCATTTTCTGGGAAAATCCACAGAAGGAGTCTTTGGGAGCGATGGCAAAGAAGGGTAAGGCAGTTGCGTCTGAGAATTCAGAAATGACTCCTTTATTCTCAGATACTACATGCAACAGAGGAGGAGGGACCTCTACGTGGGAAACCATGTATGGTTTATTAGAAGAAGAGCAACCAAGACCTCTGGAAACAAAGGTCACAGAGAACGGTCGTACTTCCTCAGATGTCACCATTTTTGAGACGACATGCTCATTTCTGCATCGCATAGCCGCACGCCCAGAGATAATCCCTTACACTGATATGGTCAAGTGGATTATTGATCGGGCCGATATCTCAGACAAAGAATTTAAGAATAGAAGCTAAGAGGTTATGGGATCTTTTTCACCAGACAACCTACGACTTATGTACCACCTACTAGAGCCACAAGCCATCTACAACAAACAATTCCTTGAGAAGTTTGCCAAAAAAAATGAAGACCCAGCAGATGTCATCCGGACCTAGTCGAATAATGAGGGCAAGATCAAAAAGGACAAAGCGCGTATGTACTCTACTGCATCTATTTCTCCTCCCCATAGTTTTGCAGCAGCCATGCTATGTAGGATGTTATGCAAGCCTGATAGCACTAAATTTTCCCCAGAATGGTTGCCATTAATAGATGTAGTTGTAAACACAACCATAATGAATTGGGGCCAAATTTTGTCTGATAATTTAGCAAAGACAATAATCGATTATAGGAGGAAAATGAGTGTCTCAATGAGGGTTTACTCTCCATTTCTTATGAGTGCCCATGTGATGGATGCAATTTGTTTTCGTTCAAAATCTCCTATCATGGGATGGAAATGGACTGTGAAAGATCCACTTCGCATTCATATATATCATAAGACATGCGGGAGTTTCAGTTTCACCCGCATTTTTACAAAATTTGTCATGGGGTCATGTTGCCTATCCACAAATAGGTTTACAACTGAGACGCCCCTAGATTTTATAAGGAAGCCGAGGTAGATATCCTCCCAGTGGCCAGATGGTTTGGGGAGGAAACATTCACATATATCAGGGTTTTTGGGAGCATCACCTCACCTCATGTCCTCCCATTCTCTGTTCTAGACAAATTGATGGCTAGAGAGATAGCCTATCAAACAACTAGTGAGAGTGGGCTAAGCAAAGGACTAAAGGAAGCGAAAAAGACCATTTGGCCTACATTTCCGTTACAGTGTGGAGCATTTGCACTGCACGATCTGGGCTATGCATTCAAAGAGGCAGAGATCATGCAATCCATGAAATTACCTAAATTCCTAGGTCGCCAATACGACCCAAATGGCACTGCCAAAGACTTTACTACCATGGTAAAAGTGAAGGTATTCAATCATGAGGAAGATGCATTTGATGACATCTTCCTACAAAAAGAGACATTCACAGAAGTGAAGCACATGTCATCACTACTTTTTGACCAAGAAGAGCTTGAAGCCTTTCATCAATACAGAGAAAGGAGATTGTTAAAGTACCATTGGACCAATTATTGATTGAACCAATAAGGGAGCCAACTCCCAGAGTAAGCCTAGAAGGAAGTTCCAAAGGAAATTATAAAGATGATTACCAAGCAGAGTCCCAAGAGAAATCTACCAA
>APFE030355564.1:0-22381 GCA_000404065.3 Pinus taeda
AAAAAAAAAAAAAAAATTATATTGGAACCTACTATATTGTTCACACAAAGAACTCCTTAGGGACCTAAAGTGTCTCTAGAGAGATAAACATGGCCAAGAAGTAAAATATGTGAGAATTTAAAAGAGTGAGTTACAATACTCTAGTTAACTCAAATATTGAAATTTTGTTACAAAAAAAGTAGAAAGGAGAATCATGGTAAATTATAAATGCATCTACAATACTTAAGCATAATTTTGTGCTACATGAAAGCTACATAGAACAATATGCTCAAGATATAGACTTTAAATATGTATATGCAACTTTGAGTCAAGGTAAAAGGTTAGAAGAATTGGACTATCATGTGAAGGACCGACTCTTATACCATTGTGTGAAACTTTTCATTCCACAAATAGAGAGAATAAAGATAATTAGAGAGGCACACACTTCTCTAATATTAGGTCACTTTGGGGTAAGTAAAATAGTTGGATAACTGCAAAGATTTTGTTATTTCCCGAAAATTAATGAGATGGTTTCTAGATATGTAAGAGGGTGCACTATGTGTGCTAAAAGAAAGCCCAACAATAGAAAACTACACTTGTACACTCCTTTACCAGTTCCTTCTCACCCTCGGTGAAGTGTTTCCATGGATTTTGTTGGAGGACTGCCTAAATCTAGGAAGGGTGATGATTATTTATATGTGGTTATGGATGGGTTAAGAAAAATGTTCATTTTGATACCTTGTAATAAATAGATTACCGCTGAACAAATTGCAAAATTATTCTTTGAACATGTATGGGTTCATTTTGGATTACCCACTTCTATTGTCTCTGATCGAGACACTCGATTGTGGGGAAGTTTTTGTCAAGTCTTTGGGAACTGATGGACACCCAATTGAAGAAAAGACAACTTTTCCTCCACAAACCAATGGCCAGATAGAAGTAGTTAGCATGACAAAGATCTAGCTTCTCAGGGGATATTGCAGCAAACATCCTAAGCTTTGGGATAAACATTTTTGTTATGTGCAACATGCTTACAATAGAGACAAACACTCTTCTACACAGAGATCTCCTTTTGAGACCTGTTTTGGTTTCATACCAAGGTCACCTTTGGATTTTATCTTTGGTAAAGATACCATGGTTAATGGACACAGTCATGTGGACAAGGCAACTAGATCCAAGAGATCCACCACGAGTACAGGAATAGCTGGAAAAGAGCCAAGCATCAGATGGAGCATAGTTTTCAAGTTGGAGACAAGGTCTGGTTGTATATCAACAAGGACAGGATGTAAGGAGAAGGTAAAAAGCTAAAGCCTATCAGGTATGGACATTTTAGGATACTTGAGAAGATTGGTGAAAATGCTTTTCACCTTGATATACCAACTTACATGCACATCTACTCAGTCGTAATTATAGATTGCTTGAGATTGTTTGAACCTTCAATGGTTGAGGATCCTGAAGAGCAAAGTCAATTTCCTTCTATTGATGACCTACTACCTGAATATCTTAATGAATTATAGGAAGACAAAGTCTTCGACAAGAAGGTAAGGACGATGCGCAAAGGAGATGTTGAGTACCTCAGAATTGGACTCAAAGGTTCAAAGATGAGCAGTGCAAAGTGGATTGAGATTGGACAAGTGAGACAATAGTATCTTCACTTAGTCAATGCTTAAAAGAAAACCAAGTTTTGGTGGTCCAAAATATTTTTCAGTGGGAAGGCCGTGATCAAAATTGGATCCATAAAGACTGACAATGAACCATGGCTGTATCAAGTTAGGACAAATCTCTAAGAATTTTGAACAAAGATAAAAAACACCCCTAAACTAGTGGCAACAGCAGCCAATGTGGAACGACGAGGACCTCGATCAAAGCTCGTTGACTGAGGCCCATGGATACTGCACAGGAGGTCAAAGTAGCTCCTGGGAGCCCCGGGTTGGGAAAAGGAGGTTTATTTTGATGTGCAATCAGTGCATCACTGGGAAAATAGGGCCAAAATGGGGGAAGCCCGAGCACTCGGATGCATGGCGACCAGAGAACCACGGGTGAAAAAGGAAAAAAGCACTAAACATATGAAGTCGGGACCTGCGCTCTGGAAACCAGTGGTATTGATCGAGGTGCCCTCAAACGGTACGCAGTTTTGGGTGGATGTAGAGTGATCCCACTCAAGGATCGATGCTTGGCAAGTGGAGGTGAGAGAAAACTATCGTTGATCGCACATTATTGATAGAGAAAGTCAACCGCGTGGGTCATGCATCCAGATCAGACGGTTGAGATCAAGCCCAATGGAGGAAGAAAATCGACGAAGGAATATGCCATGATTTGTAAAGATTTGGAATCTGTTTGACCACCACGGTGGAGGAAATACTTCATCCATGACTTAAGTGAAGAAATGAACCAACGAAGCAGGCTAGCGCCATATAGAGGAGGACAAATGGCCACTCCTTGAGCGTTGATGTTGATGTTGAACAGGGAACTCCAAGTGTAGCTACAAAAGGTGAATCGATAAAGGTGGAAGAGGAGCCAAACAGACATGAGTTCGAATGGCTAAAACCCATGAACAAAGAGAATACACAAGTCAAGTCGGTTAGAACAAACCCCAAGAGGAAGACTAAACATTGAGAGATAGAAACTAGAGAAGAAGGCAGTAAAGCAAAAGCAGAACGAGACAGAGGGCTGAGCTGAGCAGCGACAACATCGAGCACCAGAGAGCTTGAGAAATTCAAGCCATCCCACAGAGGAATCTGTCTGGACTGAGCACCATAGTTGGCTCTTGCCACTGTACACTAGAAGGTCATAGAGCTGGTAGGAAGAAGAAGAGTCTGTGTAGTCAAGTGGCTTGGGGAATCCAAGAACCACCCTACCAAGAAAAACTTGCTTCAGGAGAACTCACATTGAGACCCTGTATTGTAATTCTCTACTTAAGGGCACAAGAAAACAAGGCCACCACTGAAAGCTGGACTGGAGACATAGCCCTGGAGAATAGGGTGAACTCCTTATTAAAAATTCTTGTGTCTTTGTATTTGCTTACTCTATTTCTCTACTGTATTTCCATTTATTTGTCTGTGTATTAGAAATCTGATCGATCCGTTGCTTCAATAACACAGAACGCACACCAACACATGAGTCTGTAATACATTGTTTAATAAATCTTCAACTGATGTCACTCATAGGGTGAATATCAGATTAGTGGATTAGATTGAAATTTGAAAAGCATGAACTCTCAATTGAAGAGAGGTCATTGAATCCCAAAGGAAGTACAGGTGGTAAAACTCTTGTAGCCATTGTAGGGAAGTGCGGAATCCCTATTTTAAGTCTTATCATTTTCCAACATCTTCCTTTTCCTTTGTCCATATCGATTGTGATTATTCTTGTGTGTTTGGCTAATGGTATCGATTAGATTCTATTTAATTTCAATGTTTCTATTCATCTATGCTTTGTTGTAAGAACTAATTCCATTTCATAACTTTGTATTTTTGTTTGGTGCATTATAAATTATTGAAATGAATGAAGAGTTGACGTTGCAAGAAAATGAATGAAATATGGAAGGAAAGAGGTGGTTGACGTTGTTGTTGTTCAAGGCATTCCAATTATCTTGTTGAACGTGAAATCCAATCCCAATCCTAGGTATATAGAGATGGCCCTGTATCTCTCCTTTTGATTAGTTGAAACATGGTGCTTTAGCCAATTTTATTGAATTTAAGGCTCTCCTTCCTCCTCAATAATTTGTATTAAATTTAAATTTTTCTTTATTTTTTCAATCATCCTCAATAATTTTTATTACATATAATTTTCCATCATTCCTTCACTAAGTTATCCCCTATGAACTCAAGCATCACTAGATTTTTAATGACTTCTGATAGCTCTATATTTGGGTTTAATCTATTGTGTATTAGTTTATTTTGTGGTTTTCTAGTATAACCTCTTCTTTATTAGTTTAACCCATTATTTTTTTTGAACATGACTTGTTGTGTATTGCTTTCTTGTTCGTTTAATCTGTGGGTTTTTCCCTTTTGGGTGTAAAAATATACATTTTCGAAAGTGGATTCCTATTTGTTTTCATTATTTAAATATGTGATAGAAAGATTTATTATTTTTATATAAAAGACAAATTGGTAATATTCAAGACAAATTGATAATTTTCATTATATATTATTAAAAATATACATTTTTCTCTAATATTTATCTGGCATTGCATGCAAATTTATTTACAGGAGGGATTTCACCTCCTAGTTTTGCTGAAAGGGTTTTTTCTGAGAGTAAATATTGATGTAGTTATATATTATTCTTTTCTTCTCTCAAATACTGTTAGAGAATTATGCACACAATTATTAATAAAAATATTTTTTATGGAAAGGGTTAAACTCCCCAGTTCTCAAGAAGGATGGGGCACCATTTTTCTTTCAGTAGCGTAGTTATCTTTGTTTGTGTTGATTAATTTTCTTTAAACTCATACCCATCAAAACATATTTTTTTAAAGATACATTTACTTTACAACATTTATATTTGAAACATGTCATATTACACTTCATTGATCATCCATCCACATTTTAACACTTATCACATTTGCATCTAGCTCATAACACACTTACATTAAAAAAAAAAAAACTATTCTTTTTTTACAAAAATACAAATTATACAATCTTTCACCATGCATTGAAAAACAATAAATATAATTATACTTAATAGATCATTCATATTGGGTTTTTCTTTTTCTAGTTTTCATTTTTAGTGATTTTTAAAGCTTTTTATATTGTATTATTTATATTTTAAATAATTAGATAAGGGTATACATATATAATTTAATGTATTTATGTATTTATGTTGATATGGTGAATTGATACTATACCATGTTACTTTGAAATTGAGTAATTGTGTGTTTAGTTGAATTGTGTGTTTTCTTTTTTGAAATTTCATATAGATATATATGTGGGCGGTCCTAATAATGATTATTTTCTTTTGTATCTTGACACCAAATTTTATATAGTGTGTTTGTTTATTTGGACTAGTATTTTGTATGTTTATTTAATTAAAATACCATATATATGTGAATGCTTGTAGTAATGTTTGTTTATTTATGAATATTTGTATGTAATTTGGAATTGTGATCATGTGTTTGTTGTATTGTATTATGAATTTGAATAGGTAAACATAATCTAGATTGTAATCTCTATATTGTGTGTGTGTGTGTGTTTTTTTTTTTAAAGCTCCATAAGAATATTTGATTGTTTTCTTTTATTGACTTGAAATTTTATCATGTGCAATTAGTTATTTGAAACTGTATGTTGTGTGTTTAGTCCAATTTGTATATTGTGTGCTTGTTTGAACTTGTACTTTGTATCTCTCTTTATTTGAAATAGCATATGTGTGTGTGTTTATTTATGAATATTTGTATGGTGTGTGGCTTGAAATTGTAATTATGTGTTCATTGTACTGAATTGTGATTGTAATTAGTTTCAGAGCATAAATTTGACTTCGTATATGTACTATATTTTTTACTTTTTATAGTGTTTGATTCCTTATTTAATGTTGCATTTTCATATTTGGTTGTTTGTTTTTTTATTAACTTGAAATTGTATTATGTGTGTTTCCTTAGTTTTTTAACCACGATCCCTTGTGTACTAAATTATTGCAAACCTAAGCTGAGTTACAACTAGGTGTGATATGCTCCCTTGTGTGATAAATTATTGTAAACCTAAGCCGAGTTAAAGCTAGGTTTGATATCCTCCCTTGTGTTTTAAATGATTGTAAACCTAAGTTGAGGGAAGCTAGGTGTGATACCCTGCTTTGCCTCTTAAACTATTGTAAACCTAAGATAAGGAAAGCTAGGTGATATATAACATGAAAAGAAAATGTGTTATTAAAAAATTAATAAAATAAATCACTTAGAGGGTGAAGCACCAAGAGAGAGGAGATTCTTTCCAAATCCCATGGGGAACGAGAATAGAGATGAATCTTTCATGATAATATTCTATATGACATTCTAGATAAGCTTCGATGTATTGGATATACATTGAATGGATGGGAGATAAAGATCCATCAAACATAAAAGCTTCATGGGAAATAAAGGCAAAATTTTATGAGGAAAAGCCTCCTAGGAGATAAATATGATCTTTTGCGAAAAAGACCTAGGAAAATGGAAAAATACATAAAATCACGACGTTGATAGTGGTAACTTAATCATGAAACAAGGTATTAAATACCCAGTGATTGATCAATTTAGGGCAGTTGATCCTTTGCAAGATATTCGGCTCGAGGGGAGTCAAAGGTTATTCATGGTTGGTTCATGGTGATCCTCCCTCCAAGAGAGGTTTTAGTTGGTGTCAGATGTGTGGGATGTTTGTCTAATGATTCTTACTCTCTCTCTCTCTCTCTCTCTCTGTGTGATAGTTCCAGGCTTTTTATGAGAATATTTTATTAAGCCTCTCTTATCGTTCCAATTTTTCTATGAGATGATTGCTTAAGTTTCCTCACCATGAGAATGTTTGAATGAATTACATGGGTTTTTGTACTAACAAAATTATTAGGATGTTCAATCCTACAATTCAGATATATGAATTACATAATTTCCTCTTTTATAGAAAATGAATGATTCAATAATGCATGTAACTGTCGTGTGCTCTCATATGAATTTCAAAGTTATTAAGATTATATTTACAGTGGTAGCAAAGAGTAGCATGCCTTAGCGTTTTGCAGGTTTTGATGCATGTGGAAAAATTATGGAGGAATGTCAACCATAGTATTATCAAAGGTTCACCATGGTCTATGTCATGCATAATGAAATTAGATGCTATTGCATGCCGTATAAGGAATTCATGGAACATCCTTTTAGTTATGCATATATGGGTCTGTAACATATCCTGTGAAATTGACTTGAATATAATCACGTTGTTGATGGTACCTAGTGTGTCTATGAGATAGGTTTCAAGTATAATGTCTGATCTAAGATTTGTATTTAATTAAGCAATTCGTTATGCATGACAGAAACAAGACCTATAATAATGATGGATGATCATGATAGTAGAGTTTAATTAAGAGCATTTATGTAGGTAAGGAAATTAGTATAGGTTGCATGTTATGGTTAGTTCCATTTTCATCTACTAAATCATGTTTACTAAAAATCTGACACATAAGCTTTGACAATAAGGTTAAAAGACCGTACCAGAACCACTCTATAATTCAATTGATCATGACTGTGGAGCCTATTACAGAATTTCTAATGTTGAGATAAGGGCGGGCTAAAGATACACTAAGTAGTATTATTTCTTAACGATTAAATATAGAACAAAATAAACATTTATTTAATGGAAGCTTAGGAGCTAAATTCCAGGGTAGGCTAAGGATGTTCGTTACCAATGGTAGCAAGGAAAAAGTTCAAGCACTAATGCCTATGGACCAATCCACCTACGTAGAATTTCCATTACGGGTTTAAAAATAAACGTTTTCCATAAAGGTGAAGTTAAAATTTGAAGCATAGAACATGTTAATGTCATATTTATTTGTTGTCGTTAAAGAATGTTAGGATTCCTTAATGTTTTATTGAGGAACCATGAATATACATATGTTAATTCAATATATCTGTAACATGATATTAAATCAAGCAATTGAGTTAAAGAGGAAGGTTTTATGCTTTGGTGGAAGATGTTTTCTACCCCATCTAGGTTGGATGCTCAAACACGTCCTCTAAGAAGACCATATGGTATCAAGAAATTTAATATAAGGTCAAATCCAAAAGAATTGTCAAGAGACTTCAATCAAACCTACATCAAACAACTATCAAGATAAGCTTTGGGGTCTTTGTGTTTCCCCTCTATATGTTTTTGAAGGTGCCTTTCCATGGCTACAAAGTGTGTAATCAATCTCTAGAATTGTTAACCTTGTCTCAAATCCATGCCCATGAGATCGATTCACGTGCTGAAACCTGAGTATGTTTTAAAACGATAGGCGAACAACAAAAGTACCAAAGGAAATCTAATCAGCTTTGTCATATAAAGAACATTTTTTTGGCGGTAAAGGTGTTGTTATGGCTTCTTTGGCGTATTATATTATTGAGGAATTGAAGAATTCTAGAATTTAAAACTACAAAATATGACCTCCTCCGAAAGTTTCTTCGACTCTATTTTCATGATATCAACTTGAGTGGGCCGTTACAGATTATCAATTTCCGTGCACTAGGTATTTAGGAATGGCATAAATGGCCTCAATCCGTAATGTCGATATTAAATTGTGTGGTCTGAGTGCATAGTGGGAAAAAGCGCACGTTAAATTATGGCAACTAGAAAGATGAAAAGAGTTGGTCCACTTGTGTGTCTGCCCGGTCACCCTGTTTCCCATTCGGTGGTAACCACCACCAATCCATCCATTGTAGGGAGGACCTCACCACCGTGATTAAATTTCCGTACTCAACAACTGATTCCCGTGAAATGGATTAACCCATTAAGGAAGACATATCATGGCCAGTTCAACATTCACAATGGAGAACTCAACCTTTGTAAGATGATGGCGATAAAACTCAACCTTTGGGACGTATGAGGCAATTTCAACCTGTGAAACTTTTTAACAAGCAATTCAGTTATGTCTCCAAGCATTTTTGGAAACTCCTTGATGGAAGAGGAGAGGAATACCTAGGAAGAATTGTCAATCTGAATAGGAAATCGAGGCACAGGGATGAAGATTCTGCGCATGTTATGTGGACGGACATAAGCTAGCTCTTATTTTGTTCTGGAAAATGGTCAGGAAAATTAGCCGAGACGTGTGATTCACCATACGATTACTCCTCCGTATGGATTAGCGCTGAATACGCGGGTATGCTACTTGATCCTCATGCGTAGTTATTTTTTTTCAAGTGTGTTACAGATTTTCTATTCACTTTCAGGATGGGACGAATGCCGGTTTGGGTGTCTGTTTTATGGGTTTCCCGAACTGTCAATGTTGGTTATCCTTATTGCATGGGGAACATCCAGGAGAGATCGACCTTATCCAGCTTATCCAATGACCCAGAGAGGTACGAAATTGTTGAATCCCAAAAACCTACTTTTGGTTATAGATATAGGGTTACCTAAAAAAGGCTTAGAGAATAATGCTGGTAAAAGAAACCAATGAGAAACAATAAAAAACAATATTACGTATGGTTTACAGATAAGGATTTTTGAATATAAGATGTACATATAGTAAAATTACAACCGTTGTTGGCATGTAAACATTGCCGACGTGGAGGCAATGACTTTTAGTTTTATTTTTGGAGAAAAGTATGGCAAAGCGGTTAGCTTTCCAACCAGACCAACAATGGATAAAATAAATGGCTGCTAAAGCAACATGAAAATTCCACACCCCACCAAGCTCGCCCTTCCTAGTTTTTAGAAACATCACGAGAAAAGCTTTAGATTGATGTTTCCCATTTAAATACTGCATTTTGCATTTGTCTTATATCAGAAGGGAATTCAATTGTGGAAAGCTGAAATTTTGTCTTACGAATGTATGAACGTTAAGTGCAGAATATAACTTTGTATGTGAGAATCGGTAATGGGATAAATATCTAGGATAATGCTTATCCTCATCATCCAATATGCAGAGAGTAAGCATTGGTAACTCTTGTAATAAAATATCTAGTGCTAAAACTGTGAGTATCTCTGGCTCCTTGACATGATCCTCTGCTTCCTTATAGAGAAAACGAATCAGGGAAGCCATGGAGAAGATGCTCCCAATGGTAGTATGCCACTTCAGAAATAAAAGAAAACGTAGTCAAGGCCATGACAATCTCCAATTTCTTTACCTCTGGTACATGTGGAAGGTGATATATGTAGCACATGATGGTCAAAATTTTCTCTTGCGATCTCATAGAGTTGGAAAAGGTCACTTGTTTACAGTTATCTTTTATCATGATACCGAATTGGAATTCTAAATTTTGATCCTATAACCTGATACGCGTTATCAATGGTATATATAAATTTATATTTGTTATTTTGTTGACTTTGTTAGGTGGAGTTTTCTGTAAATATACTATGGATATATCTCTATCAATCACACATTAAGGCATGATTGTTATTTCCATGGTCGTGGTTCATGGTTGGCACGATTGTTATTTCCATGGTCGTGGTTCATGGTTGTGGATCATTCATGTGGTTCTGGATCTGACGAGTGTACCCCTAAAAGAATAACCGAACAGAAATAATGTTACATGGTTTTCTATATAGCAATGACAAGCCAAGAAATTCTATCAATATTTGACAGATTTTGATGGGTTGGATGTTGTATTCTACAGGGATTTTCCACCATCTAAAATGATTTCCTAGCCATATTTATGAATTGTTAAGACGTATTCAAGTTTCCAACATCCAACATTATCATGCCCTAATACCCAGAAACTGTTGGAATTCGAGCATGGAGCTAATTGTCCGTTGTTCCTTCCTTATTCCTTCACTCCACTCTAATAGCCTTGCTGAAGTGAGTGATTATGAGTGGAGGAGAAGTAACTGTGAGTTCTCATTCTGGAGAAGAAGGGATATGGAGGAAGGGACAATGAAGCAAAGGCTTATTTGAAGAAGAGCTTGTGAGTATTATCGTCTTCTCAATCATCATTGTTTGCCTTAATTTTGACTTGATGTTAATTATCTCACCTCTAGATTCCTTTTGGTGGGTTTTTAATGTTTAGTAGCCATAAAACATTATAATTTGTTTATGACCCTCATAATCAATAGCTAGGATTTACCTACCTATCTGGCTTGTGACACAATAAATTTGACAACATAGTTGGAACGTGAAATGGAATAATAATTCGCCAAACTCTTAGACACTGCAATTGCGCATATAAGATATTGTCACTATTGCTTTCATTAAGATTGTAATATGTTTTTATTAAGACTCTGTAGAACTCAAGTAAGTTTGAAAAGGGTTGTGTGTATTTCGATTCCATGGCTAGATGTCATTAGATCACACCAAAAGCATATCACCATGGTTTCTTGATTGATCTCCTTGGATCTCTAAGGTTGAATGAGGTAGAGGCCTTGTTGACAACATGCCTTTTGAACCTAATGCAACTATGTGGGGAGATGTGCTCAATGCCTTCAGAATTCATGAAATTATAGATGTAGGGAAACATGTGAAACATGCGATGAAAAAACTTTCACACTTGGAACCTCCATGTTGACTAATCTTATACTTGTCCATATAATGGATAGAACTAAAGAAACTAGATCTCATTTTATTTTTCTACATGGAGCCCAATGGAATGTTTGATCTGTGATTCAAAAGACACTATTAGTTTGCAGGAGGGAGTGATAGAAATGGCAGGAGAAATGTATGGACATAATCCTCCAACCACAGTGCTTTCTATCCATGTTTGATATTATTCCTACAAGTTGTCTAAGGAAATTAATCATTTGAAAAGAAAAATGATGTTAAATTTATGTTTGATATTCTCGTAAGAGTAGAAGTGTGAATTGATTTTTTTATTATTTCGAACTGTGATGGAAACATGGTTATTATATAAGCAACACATGTAATATTTTGTTTAACTGAAGCATGCACGTGTTTTTTTAGAGTGGTAGGATGGCACCTGCATAGGTATGTTTGTTTTCTCCTTGAAATAAAAATAAAAAGGCAAATTAACATCTGTACAAAAATGATGTAGCCACTGGGCTAAATGAAAAGAAGATAGTGTTAAGATTTTAAGTCAATCTTAAATAGTATAAAAATTTGTGTATAATAATTTATGTGGAGATATAGAAAAGGTGTTGGGTCGAATACTTAATAAGCAGGAACCCTTCCATGTTAGGAATTCAGACACCTCATGAGTGGGGTGAATACTTAATAAATAGGAACCCTTCCATGTTATGATTTGAGACACCTCCTGGACTCACTGTTGAACTTATCATTTGGATAAGCAACAATAATTATGATTTACTATTATTCAAAAGTTAGTACTTGGTGGGTATTTATGTATACCTTGAACTGTGAAACAAATTATCTTTCTAGTGGAACGAGATGCAAGTATGTAGGAATTCACTTTTACATATATAGAACTTTCAGTCACTTGAATTATATCTCAAGTAAAATTTAGCATAAATTATCATGTACCAAGCAAGCAACGTGTACCACTCATGAATATGTCATGTCTACACCAAGATAACTTGTGAGTATTGTGTTGTTCTTATTAACATTGATGTAAATGGCAAGTGCACCCTGCATTTAAGAGATCGATATTACTTGATTTATTTTATAATAAATCTACCATCTAGTTAAAAAGTGGAACCTTTTTAGTATACATGAAGTATTAAGTGATTATAATAACAACACTGAGATGCAAACTATGAGAAATTTTCATATTTTAGAAAAAGGGATTCATCGCACCTTGAGAGAATTATGGTTAGATTGGAGGATTAATTAAGTAGCTATTAATTCCTACTGCTATATTAAAATCATTATAACCAAGTCATTAAGGCCTACATAGCTCTTTACCTTAAAAGAAATGGTGAAAAATGAAGATGATAGGTTGGGAAGATCAATGCCATAGGATATTATATCTATGGTGAGAATGGTGTGATGATCATAGAATAATCATTCACTCTAGAATGTTTATAGGATAAGGAACTGCAGATATAGTGAAATTAACAAGCTATAACGGTTAATAACTACTATTATGACAAACGTTATGCACAAATTGTAGTAAGCTACTATGGCTATAGAAGAGAACTTACCTTGTTAGGTACTGACCATGAGAAAATATGCCCTATTTGTAGGATATGGTTAGTAGATTATTTTGAACATGTTATGAGAATATAGATTAAGAAATCTTGTGAGCATTTTAAACATTGATGTAATTGACATATATCATCATGATATTAACATCATAGATGGCTTCAATAGAGGAATTCCATGTTTGGAGCATTATTTTATTGTTGTATGATACATATACTCATGCATTGTCATGGATTGTTTGGAATAATGTTATCATAAGCCTGGTTAAGGGGTCATCAAGATAAACTTGATGTGGAAATAATCATGCAAAACTGTACACATAATAATCAGGCATATGAATTTTCCATGTAAACACATGGGTGTACAATATTATAGATTTATAACAATATTGTTGGTATCATTTGGTTGATGCAATGTGTCAACCATCCATGGCATGAAAGAGTCTTTAGTTTAATGAATTGTTGGAATTATCTTGTGACTCATGCTGAACTCAGGTAAAAAACCTTAAAGATATGGCCACCTGTATACCTATAAAAGGGGAGTAATCTCTAGAATAAAAGAACATGGTTGACATAATGATCGCGTTGGAAAAGTATAATGCATAGTGGTTAAGTTGTTGAAACATAAAAAGGGAAATAGTAAATCACACTAGGTTAATGATTTAAGAATGAAGTATTGATCCAATGATTATTAAACTATGAGCTAATAATCTACCTAAGATGAAATTATGCATGAATACATATTATATTACGAATATTGTGTTACAACCACATGAAGTCTGACAATGATTTACACTTGAAAAAACTTTCTCTCATTACAGAAATGAACTATGCTCATACAAATTCCTTGTCAACTTAACATATTTATTTTAATTGTTAGGAGAAGATAAACAAATGTTGTGTATGATACTGACATGTTAGGAAAATATATGGACAAAGTTTTTGTCATGTAGGTGATACCATGGGAATGGTATGATGGGCTATAACACAGATGGTAATATGCACAACAATATATACGGTACCCGTATGACTACATAATGCGGGTGCATTAATGGTCATCAATGTGGGTTAATTGTTATGGAGGCAGCTGGTACAGCAGGTGGTAGCAATGCACACCTTCCCAGGCCATCTTGCAGATGGACGCGATGGTTAATATATGCAGGTTGATCACTCCTCACGTGAAATTGATTACGCAAAGGGCTCGAGAAATCTCTCCTGGTTTAGTTTTGATGGGGGCTTCGTCTCCTCCTCTTGATTTATACCCCTGGCCTCCCCCAATTCTCTCATCGTTGGTTTCTCAGTTCTGGCTTGGTTTGAAGGTGGAGCTGCATGTCTGGATTCTCAGGCATTACAGGCACCCTCACCTTGGCAGGTGCTTCATTCCTGGTTCTTCCTCTCCCCCAGGCTATCATGTTACTGTGTCAATGGTCCACCCTCGTGGTAGCTGCCACCATGGTGGCGATTGTGGATGGCGTGGGCGGTCTCAGCCTGCTCCTCTGCCTGTCATACCTCTAGCCTCGGCTTCTCCCACCTTTGAAACTAGTAGACCACTCCCGTATAACTCCTTTTAGACTACCCACTTCATGCTCCATAGTCGCCTTAACCAGCCTATTCTTTCAGCAAGCATCACTGTTATTTTCTCAGAGGAAGAAGCTAGGCCTACTGTTGATACGAACACCCCTTCCACTGAATCTCGAGGAGGCAGCGTGCAACAGAGGATAGATGTGTGTTTTGGGTTCCATGGCAGCGATTCGCAGGTGGAAGGAATTGAGGGCGACATCTCCATGCCTCCTGCTAGCATTCAACAGAACGCACCTACTTCCGATCGATCGACAGATGGCTCGGACAGCTCGCGACAGTTGGCAGCTCCTCCAGATGACAACACTTCAGCTCATTGGGAGAATCTGGATGACACGAGGATGGGCTATCCTTGCCCTATCGAGGAGGAGATTTCGGAAAATGATTCCGTTGTCTGAAGTCTTCTGGGTTATGGTTGCTTCTCTAGTTCTCTCTCTGTTTTCCATTCATTTTTGTATTGCCTATATGGCTTCTGTCAACATCTCTCTGTCTCAGGCTTATAGCCAGGTTATAGTGTCAAAGTTTTGGGTCTGTATACCCGCTCAGGAACAGTTAGGCAGTTCAGTCACTATGGTTCTAGATTACAAACTGTGTTTTTCTCAGAGCTATCAATACAGCTCTGGGCTTATGTATGAGGTTAATCCCAATTTTTGGATTGTCTGTCAGCATGGATGGAATATCTTGTACCTCCTTTGAGGCCATGACCACTTTGTAATTATTTTTACTTTCTTAATAGAATTAGTCTTTAAACAGAAAAAAAAAAACATATGATATGAGTTTGAAAAATTAAATGTGTATTAGTGTGTATAATGTACCTTGTGTATAGGTATGCATAGAGTCATTGGATGGATGTCTATCCAGGTAAACAAACTTGGAGGTTACCTAGAAGAAGGAAAGTAAGTTTGGTAAAAGTAACTATGGTTAATCGCAGTTTGGCATACATACAATTACAATGAATATATGTATGATGAATATATACTGTTATGTGAACTAATATGTTATGACCTTGCAGGCATATTAATGTGGAGAATATGCTAACTGATGTATTGTATGTAGAGATACTGCAGGAAGCTAGTGTTCGATAAGAAAACAAACACTTGAAATAATGCAAGTTGAAGATATGCATTCTTCAGATAAAATAAATGATAAGCAATAGCTACTTTAATAATAGCTAAAATTGTGCATCTATAATTTCTCACAAATGGTTTGACAACAATGTTACAAGTAGCTGTGAAAGGAGAGCACTCCTTGAGACCGATGTACCTATGGAAGAGATGTGCTCAAAGCACTCCTTGTGACCAATGTACATGGGAAAAATTTCATCAAATGGCAAAGCCATGAGGGTTGTTTATTCTGAAACCAACTACCTGTGAATGAGGACATGATGCAGTGATACATCTAGGACAGTGTAAAATTTAAGGAGGGAAATATTTAACACTCCTCCATTGTGTACTCAATTATTCTAAACCTAATCTGAGTTAAATTTATGTGTGATATCCTCCCTTGTGTGCTAAATTATTGTAAACCTAAGCTAAGCTAAAGATAATTGTGTTATCCTCCCTTGTGTGTTAAATGATTATAAACGTAAGCTAAGGGTAGCTAGGTGTGATACCCTCCTTTGTGGGTTAAACTATACTAAAACTAAGCTGCAGAAAGCTAGGTCATATGTAATATGAAGAGAGAATTTTTTATTAAATTAATTAATAAAATAAATCACTTGGAGGGTGGAGCACTAAGAGAGAGGATATTCTTACCAAATTTCATGAGGAATGGGATAAAGATGAATCTTTCATGATAAGCTTCTAGATGAGATCCTGGATAAGCTTGGATGGATTGGATATCCATCGGATGGATGTGAAATAAAGACCCATTAGACATAAAATCTTTTTGGGAGATAAAGGCAAAATTTTATAAGGAAAAGCCTCGTGGGAGATAGAGATGAGCTTTTGCGAAAAAGACTTAGGCAAAATGAAAAAATCCATAAAAGCTGGATGCCACTATTGGTAAATAAATGATGAAAGAGTGTATTAAATACCTCGTGCATTGATCAATTGAGGGAAGTTGATCCTTGGCAAGACCTTTGGCTCTAGGGGAGTCATAGGTGATTCATGGTTGGGTGGTGCTGCTCCTCCCTCCAAGTAAAGTTTTAGTTGGTTTCAAATGTGTGGCATGTTTGTATTATGATTCTTACTCTCTCTCTATGATAATTTTGGTTTGTTCATGATAATATTTTATTAAGTCTTTGTTATTGTTCCAGTTTTTCTATGAGATGGTTTCTTAAGTTTCCTCACAATTTAGATATATGGATTTCTTAACTTCCTCTTGTATAGAAATGATGGATTCAGTAATGCACATAACTATCGTATGCTCTCATATGCATATCGACATTGTTAAGATTATCTTTGCAGTGGTAAGAAAGAGTAGCATGCTTTAGTGTTTGTAGATGTTCATGCATGTGGAGCAATTATGGAGGAGTGCCTCCCATAATATTATCAAGGGTTCACCATGGTTTATGTCATGCATAATGAAATTAAATGCTCCTGCATGCAGTATAAGGAATTGATTGTACATCTTTTTAGTTATGCATATATGGGTCTCTAAGATATCCAATGAAAGTGACTTGAATATCACCAGGTTTCTGACTAGTGTGTGTATGAGATACGTTACCTATATAATGCATGATCTAGAATTTTTATTTAATTAACCAATTCGTTATGCATGATGGAAACAAGACCTATAATAATGATGGATGATCATGATAGTAGAGTTTAGTAAATATCATTGATGTAGGTAAGGAAATTATTATAGGTTGCATGTTATGGTTAGTTCCATCTTCATCTACTGAATCAAGTTTACTAGAAATCTCAGACATAAGCCTTGACAATAAGGTTAAAAGACGATACTAGAACCACTCTATTCTTAAATTGATAATGATTGTGGAGTCTGTTATAGAATTACTAATGATGATCTAAGGGCAGGCTAATGATACCCTTGCTAGTATTTCATCTTAACGGTTAAATATAGAAAAAATAAAGAAACTTTATAGAATGGGAGCTTAGTAGCTAAATTCCAAGGTAGGATAACGAGGTTAATTACAAATTTGAAATATATATTATGTGTTTTTCTATTTGAATTTGTATTTTTGTTTCATATTTAAAAATTTAAAATTGTATGTTTGTTGATTTAAATTTGTATCTTCTATGTTGTTTAAAATTGCATATATGTAACACCCCTCCCTTGTATGTAAAACTTTCCTAACCTAAGCTGAGAAAATATAGGTCTACCATGTAACAAGAAAATTAGGTATTTTATGAAATAAATAGAATAATTAATCACTTAGAATAGCGAGACACCAAGAGAGGAGATTCTTGCCAAATCCCATTGGTGAATGGGAATAAATAATATTCATAATGAGACTTCTAGATCCAGATCTAGATGAGATAATGGATTTGGAGATATATATCCATTAAAGTACTTAGCTGGAGAAAGATGATAAGTTAAGGAAAAGTATAAAAGCCTTGCCTGAGAAAAGGCAAGCTTTGATGAGCAAAATTCTCACGGGAGATAAAGGCAAGATTTTCTAGGAAAAGCGTAGGAAAATGGTTAAAAAGACCCATAAAAGCATGATGAAACTAATGGAAACCATATCATGAAAGAGGGTATTAGATACCCATGGAGGAGATCATCATGAGGTAGTTGATGAATGAACATAACTCTCAGCACGGGGGTGAATAGGAAGCAGTCAGTTCTAGGTTGGGTATGAATGAGCTTTAGGTCCTAAATTAGGAAGTTTAATAAGCTTGGTTGTTTGCATTCTTCCTATAACACCTTTATGCTAAAGAAAAAGAGAGAAAATGAAAAAAACTATGACAAACATATGCATGTAGAAATTTCTCATTTCCCACCCCAGTTTTCAGTTTCACCTTATTTCTCCCATATAGCTAAATTCCCTTTCCCGTATCCATACATTCAACAACTAAAAAAATAATTTTTTGCTGAAAACACAAATTTTGAAAATTTTACAGAATGCTGGAAAATGCAAAAATAAAAAATCAGCAGGTACAAATAGTGATTTAACACATTTGAATGCAGTCATTTTTGGTCAATATGACCTTCAGAAAACCCACTACAACTCTTAGGGAAAGCCAGTTCGAGAGCTCTTCTTTATTTCTGAAAATGCCTTTTTTACAGTGAGAAATATTCAACAAAAAATCAGCAACCAAATTTACAACTTATCTCTTTTCCCATGCCTCACAAAAAACTGGAAATTACAGCAAACAGGACAGCAATAAATGCTATACAGCCTCCTCGATTTTCGTGCCCAATTTCAGCATTAAATGTTGTTGTATGACCTGCATTAAATGCGATGTATGGACTGCAATAAATGCATTGTACGAAACTCTATTTGTGTGCAGAAAAAAATAGTAAACTACTCGATTTCTGTGCAAACCACTCCTCGATTTCTATGCAAACCAGCTATATGGATTTCTAGAAAATCGTGCCAAAATAAGCCTCTCACTGTGTGCTGAATCAGCTGTACAAATCTGCTCAACTGTTACCTTGGAATGTGTGCCAAGCTATTGTCCACTTCTCATCCTTGTTCAGAAATCTCCCTTGCTCTCTTGCTCTTCTTCTCTCAATCTGCTCATGAAAGAATGAATGACCTCTTGCCTCATTTTCCTCCTTTATTCTAATCCTAAGTGACTTTTGGGTAACCTCTAAATCCAATGGCTGAAATAGATTGAGATCTAGGGCTGAGATTAAATTCTGATTTAAATCTTACTTTTTATTTTTTAACTCACCCCACTTTAATAAAGACCCACTTAGTCATTTATTTGCAAGGTCACTTTTCCTTTCTAATTTTACATTAACTTGATTAAAATCACTTTAAAATTAGACTTTAGTAACTTTATCACTTAAAGTCACTTTAAATTAGACGTAAATTTATAAAAATTATAAAGTTACTTTAGGAGAAAAATTAAATTCTTTTGGAAACTTTTCCCTAGGCAAAAGATCAAAGCCTTAGGGAACCACCTGTCCTCCGATACCAAATTTCAACACTCCCTCTTACCGAGGAAGGTGTTCCTCACCACACCAATCTTTTCTCTGAAGTAGACATGCTTTCCCCGTGGTAAGGCTTTGGTAAGAATATCTGCAACATGCTCATCAGTGGAAATATACTCAAGGTTCATAGCTCCCTTCTGAACATAGTCTTTGATGAAATGATATTTGATCCCGATATGCTTTGACCTATCATGAAATACTGGATTCCTCATGAGTTTAATGCAACTCTGATTATCACAATAAATCACTGAAGGTCTCAATGGCTGACCAAATAAGACAAAAAGCATCTTACGAAGCAAGATGGCCTCACAAGTAGCTATACTGGCTGCCATATACTCTGCTTTCGCTGAACTCAATGCTACTGGCTACTGCTTCTGGCTGAACCATGACACTACTGCTGAACCCAACCAAAAACAACACCTTGAAGTGCTCTTCCTATTAGAAGTACAACCTGCCCAATCAGAATCAGTATAACCTACACACCTGACTCCATCCCCCTGCCTGTAGTCCAAACCATAATCCACTGTCCCCTGCAAGTACCACAAAATGTGTTTTGCATCCATCCAGTGAACCTTCCTAGGCTCACACATAAACTGACTCATCGTGTTGACTGCGAAAAAAATATTTGGTCTAGTGTTGACCAAATACATCAAGGAACCAATCAACTGCCTGTAAAATGTGGGATCCACCAACTCAGAATCCGAAGCATGAAGCTTCTTCTAGTTGGTAATCATCAGTATCGACATGGGTCTACAATCCTCCATGTGGAATCTGCCAAGGATGTCCATAATATACTTCCCCTGCCCCAGGAAAAAATGCCCCTCCTCTTGCCACACCTCCAAACCCAAAAAGTAATGCATCAAGATGATGTCCTTCATCTCAAACTCCACCACAAGATCTCTCTTGCAGTGCTTTATGAGTCTCTCTGCACCTGTAATGACCAAGTCATCCACATATAACACCAGAATGAGAGGCTCCTCACCTATCACAATAAAGTAAAGGTTCAGATCTGCCTCACTCTTTTTGAAACCCATCCCCTGCAAATATGTATATATCCCAGAGTACCAAGCTCTGGGAGCTTGCTTCAGGCCATAAAGGGCCTTCTTCAGTCTGCACACATGTAACTCCTTCCCATGCACCTCAAAGCCTTGTGGCTGGTCAGTGTACACCTCGTCATGTATGAAGTCATTGAGAAATGTAGTCTTCACATCCATCTGGTGGATCTTCCAACCCATCTTTGCTGTTATCGATTTAATGGAGCGGATCGAAGTATATCGAGCCACGAGAGCGAAGGTCTCCTAATAATCAACTCCCTCTACCTGGGAGAACCCTCTAGCCACAAACCTCGCTTTGAATTTCTCAATGCTTCCATCTGCAGCATGGTTTACCTTGTAAAGCCATCTGGAAGTAACAACAGATTTTCCCTTAGGCCTCGGCACCACCTCCCAAACATCATTCTTCATTATAGAAGAATACTCCTCCCTCATGGCCTCTCTCCAGACCTGCTGGCTAGCTTCCTTCTTATAACTAGAAGGCTCAGTGTCAAGGATGCTGGTAACCATTACAATATAGCTACAAAACCTCTCAAGTGGTCTACTCTCTGATCGGCCTCTTCGGCTCAACAAAAAATGTGGCATCTCTCAAGGTGTCCTGAAGCCACTTGGGCTTCCTCTTCCCTAAGCACACTTCTCCCACTGGAGAATGAAACTCCTCCTCCTCATCATCAGGGGCCTGAACTCCTGACTATCTGTCTGCTGTCCTCCTGCCTGCACCTAAACCTGTAGAAGTTGAGGTACTGTGTGAACTGTCCATCAGTGGACTCCCTAGTGAATGGCTCTATGAACTGCTCGGAGCACCACCCCTCTGGCTCGGCGAGCCACTGCTCACTAACAGACCTGACATCCTCATAGATGTACCTCATCCTCCTGATTCCTGCCCACTAGATCCCTGCGACTGACTCAACTGCTGCTGAGGGTTTGGCTGATCCAGATACTTTAACTCCCATGACCTCCTAAAGGCCCTATCCTCCTCAAACTTCACATTTTTCCTAACAACAACTCTCCTCTGTGTAGGATTGTAAATATGAATGGCCTTTGTGGTCTGACTATAGCCCACAAAGATACCCTTCTCTGCGGTGGGCTCTAGTTTGGTCCTCTTCTCCTTGGGTATGTAGGAGTATGTAATGCATCCAAAGATACAAAGATGACCAATATCAGGCTTCTTCCTAGAGAAGGCCTCCTCCGGAGTCATGTGCCCCAAGGCACGATGTAGAATCCTGTTCTACAAGTAAACAGCTGTGTTGCAAGCCTTTTCCCACAAGAACAATGGCAACCCCTGGTCATGTAACATGGCTTTGGAAACCCCTACGATGGATCTATTCTTCCTCTCCGCAACCCCGTTTTGTTGGGGGTTGTAAGGAATAGTGAACTCCCTCCTAATGCATGCCTCTGCACAATAATCAAAAAACTCTCCAAGGGTGTACTCTCCCCCATTGTCCAATCTCAGGGACTTGATCTTTTGACCTGTCTGTGTCTCCACAAGAGCTCTAAACTCCTGAAATCGCTTAAAGACCTCACTCTTGGTCTTCAAGAAATAAATCCAAGTCCTCCTCGAGTGATCATCAATGAATAAAACATAGTACTCGTATCCACTCAAGGAAACATGAGACATCTGATCGCTCACATCAGAATGAATCAAATCAAGTATCCCAGTCGCTCTACTATCACTGCTAGGAAAAGGGGATTTGGCAAACTTTCCCATCGCACATCCTCTGCAAGTATCAAAGTGATCAGTACTGAAATCTGGCACACCTGTAGTGATCACCCACAAGGTCCTCGAGGCTCCTTGATACATATGTCCCATCCTGCGGTGCCAAATCTCACATAGCTCAGAACTACTAGTTCTGCTGTCAGTACTACTGCTCAATGCCACAAGGGACTGAATGCAAACTTGTACACCTTTGCATGGCGTACACCTATCACTCTAGTTGAATCAGCTGGAGTGCCCCTTGGATACATCAACGCCTGTCCTCCCCTGAATAGTACCTCATACCCTCTGTCCTCCAAAGCTGA
>APFE030355568.1:0-15159 GCA_000404065.3 Pinus taeda
TCTTTCACACTGGTTTTGATCCATCTTTAAACTTTAAAGACTCTCAAAATTCGTTGCCGGTCTTCCATGGGAAAAGCAAAGTCATAAATAAGCGAGGAAAGATGGCATACGAAATTTCCATTGCAAATATCACCAAAAACCCACAATGCAATTACAAGGCATAAGCGAGAGTCAAAACGAAAGTGAAATATGAGCGTATTGAGCACGGAAGAGACGTGGACGTATTGACTGGAGGTCTTACTTTTTGACGTTTGGTTTTGATCCACCGTGAAAACGCTGAAATTCGCAGTACAATAACATCATGAAAAATTCATCTCAAATTTGTCATGGAAAAGAGGGGCATCAAATAAGAAAGGAAATATGGGCATAGTAGGCGAGAGAGGTGGACGTCTTGACTCAAGCGCTTCTCTTACGTCTTTCAATTTGGTTAGATAGTGCATTCCATGCTCATTTAAAACCTTGCACCCACTTCTTTGTGGATGATCGCCGCCGTATTCAGAGAGCGACAACTGAAAGTGAAACGTGGCCGTGTTGAGAGGGGATGTACTGATTCTCATGAAAGTTAAAGATCGCCGTATTGAGTGGGAAAGTGAGGGACGTATTGACAAATGGCTAGTAGCCGTGAAAGACTCTCAAAATTCGTTGCCGGTCTTCCATAGGAAAAGCAAAGTCATAAATAAACGAGGAAAGATGGCATACGAAAATTCCATTGCAAATATCACCAAAAACACACAACGCAATTACAATGCATAAGCGAGAGTCAACACGAAAGTGAAATATGAGCGTATTGAGCATGGAAGGGACGTGGACATATTGACTGGAGGTCTTACTTTTTGACGTTTGGTTTTGATCCACCATGAAGGACGCCGAAATTCGCAGTGCAATAACATCATGAAAAAGAGAGGAAAAAACTTGTTCAACATCATGAACGATCCAACTTGTTCAAGATCATGAAATATGGGCGTAGTAGGCGAGAGAGGTAGACGTCTTGACTCAAGCGCTTCTCTGCCGTCTTTCAATTTGGTTAGATAGTGCATGCCAACTCACTCCCACTACTGTTTGTCTACCAGTAATTCCAATAACCTTAGGGAGGTGGTGATGAAAGTCACTAAAATTCAACCACTTATTGGAAATGCCCAATTAGATTGATGGTCGGGTCAACTCACTTGTACCAGTCTCATGCCAAAACTCTTCCACAAGGGTGGTAAAGAAAAATGCTACGCCTTCGAGTTGATGTCTTATGCAATTTCTGTTCAGTATGCTAATATGAACAACTCTGAGATGAAGTTCAAATAGTATAGGTAACTTTCGTTTTCTCTATGATGAGTGTGAGTATAACATATTTACAAAATGATTACTTTCTTTCTGAACCAATGACAAAAATGGTATGTATTTTTAAATGTTTTAAAATTTATTAATATCTCTAAATTAAGTTGATTATGTATATGTACATTACAAATGTGAACACAAGTTGTAGTATATGTTAAGATTTACACCTTCCATAACTATATTAAAATTATCCTTATATTAAAATATATTGATTGAGAAGTAATTTTTATTGATGAATATTATTATATTACTAAAAATAAATTATTAATTATTAATTTTTTATTGATTGGAAAAAATTATTAATTATTTAATTCATAATTTTTTATTATATTTTTTTTGCCAGGGTTATTATGGTTAGTGAGTGCATCTTTTCTTTTTTATGGTTTATTATGGTTAGTGAGTGCATCTTTTTTTATGGTTTGACCATCTTTGGTAGAGCTTGAATGACATGCACCCAAGCCAAATGTAAGCTAATGTTTAATGATGTATACCATGTATAACAAAGATGCTTATTATGGTAATTGATGGTGGCCACATAAGCAATCAACTAAAGCATGAGAGATTTTGCACCATGGTTAACATTGTATGTGATGGAAGGATAGTTGTTAACGGTAACTGGGAATTGCTAGAGGATAAGCATTCTTTGAGGATGATGATGAACACAAAGTCTCTTTGATTTCTTTGAGGATGATGATGAACATGAAGTCTCTTTGATTTGGTTTGTTGCCTCTTAAGCTAAGTGTTGATACATGTTAGGGTTTATTATTGCCTTGGCAATTCATTATGGCACTCAAAGCAAGGAAGAAAGGGTTCATGAGTGCAAGTGATCAGTCTCCTGTCCCAGTACCATATGATACTGAGGATATCAATCATCCCATGGTATCATGACATCTAGGTTTTTAGTATTAATCATTGTAACAATACCATTTTGATCCCTTATGTATGATGTAATTAATGATGTTAATAATTGTAGAACTACGGTGTATAAATGAGAGTGGTTAGAGACAATATTTCTTTATTTATTTTTAATGAACATTTCCAACAACTAATGAAATGGGTGTAGCACCCACATTAACCATGATGCCATGCATGGAAGGGGAATGGGGAAGTGTTGCATGTTTAAGTTCCCTTGCATAGAATTTTATCACTGAGCTTAAATTAAAAATATAATATTTTCCAATTTCCCATTCTCATAAGTCAATTATTTTCTAATTTCCCATTCTCATAAGTCAATTAGTGAGGGTGTCAGTATCAAGTTGAGAAGTAATTCTAGTCATAGCACCTATTTTTTAACTCAAAATTGAAACAGTTTAGAAACAAAATATGATACTTTGTATAATTGCAATATAATCAATAAAAATCCCTTTTCATTCGAGCATTAAAATTGCAACATAGATATTTAAACTATGGTCTGGAAAATCATCACCAATGTAAACAATATCATTAAATCATCCCTAAAATATTCACTCCTTTTTGGGTTTGTCTATCATCTCAAGCACAATTTAATATATAATGGTGTGAAAATATCACCACATAATTTAAAAATACAATATTAATTTGATTTTTTTTATTTTTTTACTTATAATCAAAAGCTCAATATTAATTACATTAAAAGAATTATTATTTTTTTTCTCAAAGTTAGGGTTGGATTATTGATATTCAAAACATATGTCTAAGAAATTTGTTACATTCTTCATAATTAAAACATATAATCTAACAAACATAAAAATGACTCATAACTTCATGTAAGACCATGTGCAAGCTAAAAAACTCCTTTCAAGTTACGATGCAAACATCATGTTGATCAAAATTCATAAAATATTTTAAGCAATCATTCAAACTAACTCGTAGATTTTGACACACCATTAGAATTTACATAATCTTTAGATGAATGAATAGATGAAGAAACATATGACCCATATTCTTCTCTATCATAAATCAATGCACCATCTTAGTTTACATGTATGCTCAACATTGCAGATGTCAAAATCATTTTAGATCTATGATTAGGTTCAACAAACTCCTATATTGCCGCTATTTGTTGTATTAGCAACCTATTGACAATTTTTGTGGTCCTAGAGTGCAGAGCTCCTCTCTTTGTCAAATTGAAGTCTAAACAATTATCTTAACATCCTCTAATTATAAGAGGTTAATGTGTTGATGATTTATATTTCGATTATTTATTTTTCTCTTTCTACTTATTTGTTTGTCAACTACCATGTATGGCTTGTGCACACTATTGAATGGGTATGTATTTATGACATATGAATGTACTTCTACTATTGTAACATCTTAATCTTCTCTAATGAGCTTTATAACCTTTGAAACCCATAATGGGTAACCGTGTGAATCTCTAGTCACTAATACTGCAACCATGCATGTGATATTCTATACCTAATATACATTTATCTTTCCTTTAATTGTGAAGATATAAGAATACCTTAAGATTATTGTTGTTCAATAATGTTTTATTTACTTATATTCTCTTAGTATCATTTATGGCCAAATAAATGGAATCTTAAAAAATGTATCTCCATTTCTTGAGCTTGAGATTATGTCAGTTTGATCATTGGAAAAGGACTTCCACAAAAAAATTCAACAACATCAAAGTACTTATATCTATCTTTAATATATTCTTTTAATTTATTCCAACATTCAAAATAATAGACACCTCTATTATGCCTTCTCGTATTATGGATTTTGATAATTTATTGCAATAAAAACAACTTTAATGCAATTATTCGATGAGTTGTGTTGGACCTCTGAAATAGGTAAAACATAAGGCCCATCTAACAACTCTTAGCAACATAAAGACTATATTAAACCTACATTTTTACACTTAGTGACACACTTTGCTAGCTTCATGAGTTCTTAGGAGAGTCATTGAAGTTTTTCATACTTTATGTGCCTAACATGATTATTGTCCGAGAATTTGAAGAGTTTTTGCACGAATTTTAAGGAGATATAGCTAGAGATATTTGTGGAACTTGTTCCATATGATAGGGGATTCTCAACTTGGATGGTTGAGGTATTTTAATGCCCCTTTGTACTACAAGAAGGTGAACTAAGAAGCAAGATCCCTTTTTCTAGTGATTTTTGGAGGGAAATGTAGTTCTCCCCTCAAGGAGGCTACCCCCTACTCATTGTATATACCAGAAGCTTGAATAGCGTAGTAGAATAGTGTAGAGAAGTGTATGAAGCATAGATAAAAGTATAGATTAGTGTTTTGAACTAGTTTTGTTGCTACGCAATGTACAAGCAATTTATTTAATTAATGAAAGTGATATATGATTTTAGCTCCTAGTTCGACATTCCTCTAAGGGTTTGGAGCTTCCTTAAGTTATGGCCACCCCAAGGTGATTCACATAGGGGATTCACTCAAGAAACCTTTGGCATATCACGTGCTTTCATGAAATACTAAACACTACCCTTAATTTGACTACATATTAAAAAATACCTCTAAAAATCACATTATTTAACCCCCTACCAATATGAACCCAATATACCTTCCCAATTTAGAAAACCCCTACTTTCACTAGATATTATAGGTATCCATTTTTCATTAACATTTTTTATACTCCTTTATATTTTTTCATTAACTTTGAGCTCCATTTTTTATACCTTCCAATATAAAAATGATTTACGCTTATTATATGTTCAATATATTATGTCATTTTTCCTCAATATATATCCCCCAATATGAATGCATGTGGTTTGGTATTTCTCCCCCAGTGAAGCCCCCATGGTGATCCAAATCCCTCTTGTATTATTTTTTTTTATGCATTTATCCATTTTTGCAAAGTATTTTTGAAAGTCATTTTGGTTTATAGCATTCATACGTGGTTAACAAGCGATTTTTCATGAATAGTCTTTTCTTATAGGTTATTTGAGCACTTGATGAAAATAGTTGTAGTAGTTACACTAGCTAAACATCATTTTCACTTTGCACTTAATTCATTCCCTTTACTTATATTTACTTGTGATCCATTGTTCTTTGTTTACTATTTCCTACACTATAACATGTTTTGCAGCTACATGAAACCCACATATTTGAGTTTTTCTAGTTTAAACTTGCAACAAGATGTCTTAATGCTTTGAAAATTCTTTTTATCATTTTCCAACCTCTCCATACCTTCTTTGCTTCTCCAACTTGGATTTTTCTTGTTTTCTTTCCTGTTGGGCTATCTATTGTAGCAAAACAAGGACTCTTGTAGTTGTTCTTAACCAACCTTCCTATCTCACTCATATTTGCAATAAACTCACAGTTTTTTTGCCATGATATATTAATACACTCCTAGAACCCTAATAATGGAACTTGGAGGTAGATATACCTTATATATGATTTCATTGGTTTTCTTTATAAATCTTCTTTTTCTACAAATTAGGGTTTACATTTTACATGTTTTCATTTCAACAACGTGTTTTCCTTTCCTTGGAAGATAGCATAGAGTTGTGTAAGTGTTCTTTCATTTCATTGAACATAGTGTACAAGTGTACAAGTGTGCCATCCTTTATAGTAAATAGCTTGGATTTGCATGCCATTTTCCTTTCATCGAGTTATTCCCCACAATTATAATATTATTTTAGCATAGATTAGTAAACTTGGTATTTATACATCTATCTTTCATTTCAATATTTCCACCCACATAAGAATTGATGAGAGAAGGAGATAGTGCCTATTCCTATTTTTTTTGTTTTTCTTTTGTTTCTTTGAATTGATATAGGAAAGTCTTATATTGCTACTGGAAAGCCCAATTTTGAGAAGATACTACAGAATAAGAATTTCTTTGGCATTTGGGCTAGAGAAAGACACCAAGAACATTGTATCACTTAGCTCTTTCATCATCATGCATCATCACCTACTTTCTCCCCTACTTTTCAACAATTCTCACATCGAAAGAGTTGAGTTTCTTCATTTTTTGTACCATAGTCACAATAAGGCTCTATCCATCAACATTACCTACTTCTCCATAAAATATCAAGTATACCTACTAATTCAGAAGTATTTTTCAGTGAGCATGGGGGACATTTGTGATTATTACAAGAGACTATGTAGTCTTGTAGTAGACTGCAAAAATGCTATAGGATCAAGTTCTGGAACAACTTAAGTACTCCTAAAGAATTCCACGCCCTCAAAAAAATATTAGGAACTCCATATCAACAATATATGTATGACACTCACTCCAACTATGGTAAAATATGCTTGGGAAGCTATAGGATCACCAATAGACTACTACAAGACTTCTTGTTCACCACACAACACAATGAAAGGTAAGCATAAGGTATGGAAATCTCTAGCATTGACCTAGTTAATTCATTTTAGAATAGGAGAAAACATTGTTTATTCAGAAGGAATGGTTTAAATAAGTAGCCAAATTAGCAAAAATCTCGGTTAGATTAGAAATCAAACTTCACTTTGTCTAAAGTTGTTCTCATGTGTGGAAAAAAAAATGATAAAAATCGACAATCCTTTAAAAAGTTGGTAAATACCATTAATGATTATCAATTGAGGTGGATATATGAAAAACATGAGTTTATGAGGGTAGGTGGGCTAGCTTAGTTCTATGCACTGATCCTTCCTTCTCCACCCCCCAAAATCATCTCAACTTAACTAAAATTTGGCTCAAATTCATCACCTAGATTCCATTTGATGTTGTGGATGCAAACAAATGTTAAAGAGCCGATAAAAATAGTGTTATCGATACAAGAATAAGCTACAAGTTATAGGGTTTAAGTTACAAAGATACATGAAATAGACTACAAAATACTACAGGAGATAGAGGGTTTTCTACAGGAATACAAAGTGCCATTGAAATCACTCACAGAGAGCTTCAAGTAGGTTGAAAGAGGTTGGTAATCGCAGAAAAAAATTACATTTAAATTTTTTCCACCACCTTGTCTTACATCTGGGATCAACCTATTAGTTAATTACTAAACATTTCCAGTCAAAGTTTTATATTTTCTAAACCAAAATTATGAATAAAGGGAAAAGAGGGTTTATCAGTTTCCATACATATTGCTTGGTCTAATTGTGGAGATATAAGGATAATTTGTATTTCTTTTACAATTTTAGTTGAGGTTGTGTGTTTTTATAGTTGAAACAAATAGAGTACCCTACTGCCACAGGAAAGTATATATCTGTTAGCAACACAAGAATAATGTTTCTTGTGATTGAAAATCATGTCAAAATTTGTCCAAATTTGTGAAATCAAGCCCCCAGGGAGTGAACATTTCGAAGAAGAGGCAAGTGGAGGCCATCCTCCACTTTGAAGACACTTTCATATTGTTAGAGGAGGAGAGCTCAGAATATTTCCAAATAAGATAGAAATAATTTACCCATAGCATGAAAACTAGAGAATACCACTCACCTGACTTATTAGAGAAATCACTATCCAAGACTCTTTTGTATAAAAGGATTATCCAAAGAGTTGGATTCCAATGGATTGGGTTTAGGTTTAGTCCACCCTTGATGTTAGGGCTCAAAGAACATTAGAGTTATAAAGAGGTATCTAAGGAATGAAAAATCATAGAAGAAAATGCAGATAGAACCACTTGTAGCTCAACTTGGGATGTCAAGTAGTTTATTAGAGAGATAAAAGAGAAAGAGTAGAAGAGAGAAGAAGACTATTTTTCTCAAAGGGTGAGCAAAAGTTCTAGTAGGGGGGTATGATGGCCCCCCCAAATAGGTAAACATAAGGGCCATCTAACCACTCATAGACACATAAAGGCTATATTAAACCTACCTTTTTGCACTTAAAGACACTTTCCTAGCTTAATGAGTTCTTAGGAGATCCAATGATTATTGTGTAGGATTTTGAAGATATTTTGCATAGATTTCCAAGAGATCTAGCTAGAGAAATTTGTAGGCCTTGTTCCATATGGCGAGAAAGTTTCAACTCAACTAGATAAGGGAGTTTTTAATGCCCCTTCCTATAGCTGTGAGGTGACCTAAGAAGAAAGTCCCATTTTTCTATGGATTTTTGAAGGGAAATGCAGTTCTCCCATCAAGGAGGATTCCCCCTACTCATTGTATATATAAGAGGATTGAATCGCCCAGTAGAGAAATGTATAGAAGTGTGTAAATCATAGATAAAAGTATAGATTCGTTTTTCCAACAATTTTTTTAATGATGTAATGTATTTGAGAAATTGTTTTAGTTAATGGAAATGATATATGATTTTACATCTTAGATTGGCATTCCTTTAAGGGTTTAGAGCTTCCTTGGGTTAGTTCCCACCCCAAGATGCTCCGAATCCCTCTTGTATGATTTCTATTATCCATCTGTTCACTTTTGCATATTATATGTGAAAGTCATTTTGTTTATAATATTCATGCATGGTTAACTAGGGATTTTTTTATGAATAGTCTTTTCTTAAAAGTTTTTTTAGCACCTGGTGATAATAGTTGCAATAGTTATGCTAATTAAATGAAAATTTTACTTTATACTTAGTTCATTCTCTTTGTTGTTGCGTATTTGATATCCATTGTTCATTGTTTACTGTTTCCTAGGTTGTAACATTTTTTTTAGCTACATGAAACCCACATATTTATTTTTCTAGTTTAAAGTTGTACCCATATGTATTGATTCTTTGAACATGTTTAATTTATTATTTTCGAACTTCTCCTTACCTTCTTTGCTTCTCCAACTGACATTTTTCTTGGTTACCTACTTTTTCGACTATCTCTTGTAGCACAATAGGGACTCTTGTATTTTATCTTAAGTAACCTTCCAATATCACTCATATTTGCTATAAACTAATGATTCATCTTCTTTGATATATTACAACAATCGTGGAACCCTGATAATAAAAATTAGAGATAGAGAGACCTTATAGATACTTAGATTAGTTTTTTTTTTTGGTAAATTAGGCTTTATGGTTTAAAGGCTTTTATTTCAGTTGTGTGTTTTCCTTTCCCGACAAGATAGGATAGAGGTGTGCAAGTGTGATTGCATTTCATTGAACATAATGTAGAAGTGCGCAAGTAGCCTATATTTGCATGTCATTTTCCTTTCAACAAGTTATTTCCTGCAATTACAATTTTTCTTTAGCATAGATTATTCAACTTGGTCTATGTACATCTATATTCCATCTCAGTATTTCCACCTACTTAAACACTAATGAGAGACAGAGATAGTTCCTACTGCACATAGAGTGTTGACCCCTCTTAAGTTTCTACAAAAGCTAGGTTAACAATTAACGTTAAGACCCTTTGGAGTTGCAACATTGTTGTAGAAATACTTAGGGTCATCAATCTTGAAGGAACTTCAAAATTCTAAAGTTGATGAAGGCCCCAATTTTGTAGTAGTGAAATACTTCACGCCACATATAAGTGTTTTCCATAATTTGTTTCGATACAAAATTGACGTTGTAAGGTAATGTCATTACACTATTCAGTGCATTTTTCTTCACCCTACTATCCCATGATAAATCTTTTCATGTCAATAGTTTCTTCCAAAATTTGAAAATTTATGATTTCTTTATAGTTCACTGTAATCATGGAAGGATCCCAATGTTTTTCCTCTTCAATGTCATTGAAAAGTGACTAAAAAAATGATCAATATGGTCATGAGTGTGGTCAACAAGAAGGACACCAACTTTTACCTTTTGAAATATTCCCAATCCAAAAAGCATGTTTAGATATCCTAGTGCAATTTGATTTTTTTCATGACCAGTGTTGTCTAATTGTAAATACACAACTCGACGAATATTAGTGGACCAATGAGCGAGCACATGATGAATTATCATGATGGTAAAATTTGCATCATTCTAAATACTTGGAGTTGTGAAGTAAATTCTTGGGAACATTTTGCTATAAAAGACCATACAATCAACCAAGTGAAATTGAACATAATTTCCATCTTGTAATTTTTTTGGTTTGCAAAAGAAATTGGCAGAAGTATTTTCTTTTAATCTATACAATCAATTATCAATCATAAATATTTATTTGGAATAACATAATACTTCTTTTTGATTCCTATATAACTTTTCCCTTTCATTTTATTATTGATTGTGATGCTCTTGAAGTGTTTTGAAAATGGAATATGCACGTAACATAAAAACAAAATATTGATAGTACATTTTCATAGTTGGTGACTATTCATTATAACAAATAATTTTTTAAATACATACCTCTTTCTACCATTTTAAATTTATCTCTTTTTTTTTATGTTTAAAAGAAGCACATGCACCACAAAACCCCATCCATCATTTTTTAGGAATATAGACATTATTGAATTGTTTCTTCCATATCCTTGTAAAATATACATATGTAATGAATTATCATTTTCTTTAGCACCTTTAACTTCTTCTTTTAGAAGTTTCATATTTCCTATCTTGAGAAGTTATATTGAATATGTATTGTCTCTCTATCTTTCATACACTCTCGTTCTTTGGAAAATAAGTGATGCCATCCATGACAACATAGTGTTTGTTAATGGCCCACTCTCTTATCTATGATGTACTTTTGAATAAAATGTAAGATATTTTTCCAATCTTGGTTGAATTCTTGATATATGGAGATTACCAATTGAGTGAAATATTTTTAAATCCTTTCTAAATAGTGAATGCAATAAGTATAATTGGTTTTGACTATATATCATGCAACTTGTTAGCACTCCATAATTTCCTTTGGTTGTAGGAAGGAAACCTAGAGGTAACCACAAACAACTTGTAAGCTAGAATCTAGCCCTTCTAGTTTTAAAGAGGGCTCTCTCTATATGATTTCAATCAATGAATTGGCTGAGTAGTTTGGATTTTAGGCTAGCTATGATGATCAATGGATAATTTTAAGTGGTGTCTTGAAGGTAAGTGAAGGAAGGAAAACCCACTTTGAACAGGTTCATCTTTTTAATGATTTAAATGAATAAGGGATAATGATGATATCTTGAGTAGGGGCAAGATAGGCAGCTCTGTTGGTATTTAACAATTTTTTTTGTAGTAAACGGATGAATATAACATCAGAGGTGACAAGATGAGCATCAAACTAGGATGAATTCAAATTCCATTAAGAAGAACAAGAAGCACATAAATATTCAACAGATACAAAGCAGAGCATAAAGTGATTTATGGAAATTCTCTTATCTGAGCATGAAGAACTATCTTAGTATCATAGAAACATAAGTAACAATAGTGGCATAGATAACACACATGCCAATGATATCTGACATGAGAAACCCTAGAAAAATACCCTCAGCCTTCTTCTATTCGTTTAAGAAATACTTGAAAATGTAGAACACAAGTCTTTGCTTCAAACACTAATCAATAAAAAACAAACCAACACTTTCTTCATTGCCTTTCATCATATTAAATAGGCTTACAATGTGAAATATTCTATGACTAGATGCAATTAATAAGTTATCCATCCTGAATAGATCGAAACTTAGCACAACGAAACCTAGTGCTTATATAAAAAATTTAGACAAAACAATTAATGGTGCCTTTTGCAAAAAATTGCAACTGTCTGCCATCATAATAAAAACCTTGTTAGAAACAACATAAATTCTCCATATGCCTTGGCTCATTCATTTTCTGCTTTTTAATCTCTTTCAAACATATCAGGTTCCTTTGCTTGATTTTATTAGGTCCCTCTGCCTTTAGGATGAAAAAGAGGAAACATCAGCTCCCCTGCTCTACACTGCAATTGTGTGACAATTCTTCTCGGCATGTTTTGATACATTTCTTCTTTTGTGTGACCAAAGGGAAAAATGGGGGACACTAAATCAGAACTTTAACAAATCATAGTTTCCTGCTTGAGTATTACTTCGGACTATGCAGGGATGGAGATTTTTTGCGATATGCCTAGCCCTCAAGGCTTAGGCAGAATCCTTTATAATCAAATCTTGAGACCTTAGAGCCAATCCTTTTTAGGGGCTAAACGCTTTGGTTAGGATAGGGTCTGATTATTTGAAATATCGCATTATGAGCATATAGGACCACAAAACCACAACATATATGCACATGGGCCCCTTTGGATATCATAACTTCGGTGATCGATGATTTCACAATGTTGCATTTGGTTGCATATTTTAAAATTTGTGATCTTCGATCCATGTCGTGGCCCGATCCATGTGTAGAGGAGATGAGGGAGGGCCTACCCCTTTTTTTAATATAAAAAACCTGTATCAACCCTTTTTGCCGAATTTCATGATTTCAGCACATGAAACACATCTTATTTCTGATGGGTGCCTTTTGTCGATAGCCCCTAACTCTCTGAGTTCTCTGTGACCATGACTTAGCCCCCACATCATGATTCCTCTCCCAACATTTTATAATCAGCGGTTTCAAATTAGCACGCAGCACGTATCCGCTGATCTCCGAATGCCTACCACCCTTTATACTTAGCGCCTGGTTCTTTGGCCCCTCACATGACCACGGTCGAACCCTCTTATCGGGACCCCCACATCGGAGGTTTCCAATCAACGATTTCAACTTATGTTGTGATGTGCCTCAACCATACGATCTATGATATCTAACTATTGATGTCATCCTCTGCCACATGTCACCTTGTGAGTTATGACACATATCACGCTGAAATGCTCCCTTATGACCCTTGAAAATGCCAAATCTGCATGCCACATGTCCACCGTAACCGCACATCATTGTTAACATCATATGCCACTTGGCATATCGGAACCAATCATGTACTACCACACATCTCTCTAGAGGAGAGAGAAATACCCGCGACAACTTTGATTTTCAATGAAATCCTTTTTAAAATGTTTCGGGCATTCCCTAACGCTTTAATACTTAAAACATATCCCCCGACGATTTAATCGCATATGACAACTTTTCTAATATCGAAACATTTTAGAGTTTTAACCCCTATGACATGTGATCATCGATCTCTGACTATGACATGACTATTCATTGATTAAACACCACCAATATTACTCTAATGTGGTGGTGTGCATTGGACCTTTGATCGTCGAACCATCGCAATCTTGCATATCACAACTTCTATTATGTGACCACCCTACCAACATTTGTAAATCACTAATTGTTGATCTCTAATATGCCTGATCAGAGATCGAAGTTCATTGGTTTTGCTCCGACCTTCCATTTACTGCCCCTCTGAACCTCTGATATCCGGGATTCGAGACTTTTCTTGGGCATTTCTTCTTTGCTTTTGCTTTCTTAAGGGGAACTCTAATTTTCTCTGTCTTTGGAGTCTGGGATCCATTTGGAGAGATCTATAGCTCATTGGAAAGATAATGTAGAGCTCCATCTGATGGTTTTACCCACAATATCAACTGAACCAAACATCATAGGCAAAAAATCGCTCCCAACTTTGGACTGACTAGCCTTGTCACACCAGTGACTCTTTTGACATGAAAAACCTATGGCTATTGGAAGACACTGATCAATAGGCTATTCTAGAATTTTAATTACATGGTAAGAGGATAATACCTTGAATCCTAGTATATGAATCTAACATTGGCTCCAATGGGGATGGCAACCTCCCAGTGAGGTGACAAGAACAAAAAGAATACTAGTAGCCTATTCAGATCATTGGGTAATGGAGTCAAAATAAAAATTGAAAACATGAATGACTAACTGGCTGAAATAGTTGAAATAAAATAGAACTTATTGACTGACTAAAATACTTATGGCAACAGACCATCAAGATCTTAGGGCCTTCACTCCGGGCTTCAAATCCTAATGACAACTGCCCACACTTGTAGTATTTAAAAGTAAAATGATATATAAAATGAACTGTGAGATCAACTATAAATTAAATAAGAAAATGCTTCAACAACCCACAATTTATAAGCCCTCCTCTAAGTAACTCTCCTGACATATCTTTTAGTAGGTAGGAATTTGTTCCCATGAAGTGAAGCAAATTTAAAAATACCTTTCCACAAGCTATAAAAATTCCCATGTTTTCATTTCTCTTCATTTTGGGTGTCCCATTCAGTACCAAATCTTCAATGTGGAAGTCAATTGCTTTGGTTCTTTTGTAAAAAATCTTCTTGATTATGTCCTGTATCAGCTGAGTATTTCCAAATACTTCTTCTCTTGACTACTGAAACTGGATCATTTGATTAATTCTCCTATGTATGTCATTTCATTCCACATCGGCCTCTTGCAACCATTTCATCACAGGAACCCCTAGTGAAGAGGAAAATACTGCATCGATGCCATAAAAAAGTTGAAAAGGAGACATACCTATTGACATTTTGGTGCTCACTTGATCAACCCATAATGCATTCACCAATTTCTTTTGCCAAATTATTTTTTTCTCTTGCAACATCTTTTTGATAATATTGACCAAGATCTTATTTGAAGATTCAGCGAATCCATTACCCTGAGGATAATAAGTTGTTGAGTGGCCCAGAACAATGTTATACTTATGACATAAGCCTACCATTTGATTTTATTTAAAATCATTTTCATTGTTTGTAATGATCTTCTATGGGAAACCACACCTAGACAAAATATTAGCTTCCAAAAACTCAACGATCACTGAGTCTATAGCTTGTCTAGTCGGAACTTCCTCAATCCGTTTGGTAAAGTAGTCAGTTGTTGTCAATATCCACTTGTGTTGTCCTGATGAAGTAGGATGAATTTCCCCAACAAAATCAAGTCTCTATTGTTGGAATGGTGACTCGACTGTTATTGGTTTCAAGGGTAGTGGGAGTAATTTATTCCTTCCTTCAAATACTTGGCACTCCTGACAACTAGCAACTCTTTTGTACATATCAACAAACAAATTTGGCCAATAAAAACATGCCCTCAAGATCTTGTCTGCAACGGTTTTATAGAACAAATCCCCACCAAAGTCACCCTTATGAATTATTCCATAATTTTCTGAGCTTCATCGTCCAACAGA
>APFE030355571.1:0-10287 GCA_000404065.3 Pinus taeda
TCGATCATGGTTAAACAAAGGCTCGATCAAGCTATCATAATTATCTTTAAGAAAAGAAAGAGAAAATGGAGTCTCTCAATAGTTGTCTATAAGCGAAACATAAAATTTATTTATTCCAATTTTTTTCATAAATATTCAAATATATTCCAAACTCTAATTTTCCTTCATTATAAATCCAATTTTATTATTTGACAAGATAAATAATTATAATAATATGTAGTTAACCTTTTTTCAATTTGAAATTCTTAAAATATTATTTGTATTTTTGATTTTTAATTATAACATATTTTGTACTAACCATTTTTTTACTTGTTTTTTTTAATTGTAGAATTTTTCTAGTTAAAAATAAAAATAATATTATAATAAATAAATAAAACAAAAAACATTAAAACAAAATTTATAATACTTATTATTTTAAAAACATTCTATGACATTTAAATTACATTATTAACTCAAATCAAACTTGGTAATTATTTTAATTAATGATTTATATTTTTTATTATATTAAAGTATATTCAGTTTGCAAACCCTAAAAATTCGAGGCACAGGTAAAATATTTAGATTATCACTTACACTTATGTGCCTAAGGACAAAATCGAGCATGCAATCGCATTTTATGGTTGAGAGAGATTTTATAACCGTAGATACCATTGCATCCATTGCAACTATATTAATTATAACTTACAATTACTGCAACTATGTTAATTATGACGGAACTCATTTATTTTCCTACATGTGTGGATATTACTTTGTTGTGTGTGTGTGTGCGCGCGAGAGAGAATTTATAAAAAATACATTTCCAATAATGCCAAATTCACATTTTTGATATACACTTCTTAATATAATAAATTATAATATGTTGTTGAAGTTTAGAATCCCAAAGAGGTTCTATCATTAGGACAATCCTTGATGAAAGAAAAAGTAAGGCAGATGTAGGAGGAATAAATAATAAATAAATAAATAAACAACTAAAAAAAATGAATAATAAAACCATAAATGGCCTACTTAATAATAGTAGATTATATTTTTGAAGCCAACCATTTATGGGTTTATTACTCATTTTTGTTTTTAGTTATTTGTTTTTACATTCTATTATTTATTCCTCCCGCATCCATGTTAGCTTATATTTCATCAAACATTCTCCAGATAATGGACCCTCTTTGGGATTTGAAAAATCAACAAAATTCAGATATCACTATGCATAATCTGAATTATAATATTCATGAAATCAAATTGGTAAATTTTCTTATGTTTAATCAATTTATTATTTAAATTATAACATTGAAAATTTAGATAATATTAAAAACTATTTTTTAAGTTACTAAATAATAAATATAAGAATATTACGATTTCAATTGCAAGTGGGAAGAATCCTTTTTCAAAATTATACACCAAAACACTAAAAATGCAATGAGAAATTAATCCACACCATTATTAATTACCTATTCAAATGTAATTAATAATTAAATTTATCTTTTTTAAAATATCAAGTACTTAAAATTTTAAAGTTTGCGTATCATTATCGATGTTTACATAAATTTTAAATTTTCCAGCTTTAAGGCTCGATGGAGCTTTAGGGCTCGATAAAGCTTTAAAGCTCGATCGAGATCCTAACCTAGGGCTACACAAGAGTTCGAACAAGATTTCATTTTAATGCTAAATCAAGTTGTTTCTTTAGCCCTCGAGGAGCTCAATCATTCACTTTAAAAAGGCTTCATCGAGCACTTAAATGGTTTGATCGAGCCATCATTTTTCTACCCAAATGTACCCTCTCTCGCCAAAAAGTGTAATCCAGCTCCATGCTTTCACCCTTAGCAACACTCTTTTTATTTTCAATCTTAACCTTTTCAACTCTCAATTTTTTGTTGGTCCTACCATATTTTTCATTTTGTAATGTGACAAGATGTTCATTGTAAATAATGTCCTCTTCTACAATTTTCTCCATTATTTTCTTATTTTCTACTAAACATGTAGGAACATAGTTAGGTGGTTTATTGCTATCACTTTGCACGTTTATAGTCTGTTCAATGCTTTCTCTATTCACTGTAGTTTTCGAAATCGATGTTTGAACTGTATAAAATTGGTCTGGAAAGAATTGATAAAAATTATCTTTCTCATCTCGATGATTTGTTGTTTCACCAATAATCGAATTTCTAGAACCAGGGTTCTTTCTCTTTCCTAGAATCACGAATGATGGTGCACCAAAAGTAGGTGTAGAAGGTGAAGACTATTTTCCAACATTTAGGGATTTTTGTTTCTGTTTTTCTTCAATTACTCTTTGTGCATCTGTTGTCGATAATGAATGCCTGATTTTCTAGAAGTTCAATAAACTATGTGTTGTGTAAACATATTTTGAACTATGTGCAGTATTTGCTTACACATTATGACATGAAAAATTTGTATTGGTTATTTATTCGAATGCAATTTAGGTTATTAAAACAAAAGAGATGTAAATAAAAGAGGTAAAAGGAAAAGAGATAGTAAATTGATACAATGCAATGAGTACTACATGTATTAAAATGTTTGCTAAAGTAGAATCTTCATAGACTGTGAAATGAGAAAATACAAATCCCTAAAAATTGAGAAAATGAACCCTTGAATAATGTTGAATCTGCACAGATGTGAGACAAAGAAAGTATTTTCTACTATAAATTTATTTGCTTCTTTTATTTTTCATTGGTAGATTCAAATACCGATCGGTTGATTGTATAAGTGAAAATAACTTGCTTCGTGTATCTGCTACTTATACTCGTTTCCAATGCCCCATAGTTTTGTAATTTGTTGTTGCAGTCGCAAATACCAGTTGTTTCTATTCTTCTCCTAAAACCTGCCACATACAACATTGTTAATAAATAGCAATTGTAAATAAAAAAGACAACGTTTACATAATGGAAATAAATACTGACAATGCAAAACCACCTTTCTCACTTACTACATAATTTTCTCTTGATTTAATATCATTGAAATATGCGGCATACTAACATAATTTTTCAGTACAATATAAGGTCGTTGTCTATTGACACTACATTTTGAAAGGTTTTCTGGTGTATTTTTAGGCTTAAATTGATGAAAATTTGTCAATGATTTCTTGGATTCATGATTTTGAGAGGTTTCTACACAAATTGACAATCACATAGGTTTCTGAAATGGATAAATGCATGTATGCACGCATGTTGTGTGAATCTATTGATAATTAATGCCATTAGCTTTGAAACTATCAACAATAACTCTAAATAGTCGTAAGTATATGTTATGCGTAAACATGTTTAGATATGTTTGTCATGAATGGATTTAGTTACTCAATTGGAACCCACCAGTAAATTGCTAACGATATGATTTTTTTATAATCTAATACAAAAAAGATAAAGACAACTTGATTTACGAACATTCTGATACATTATTATCAAGGTCATGATACAAATCTAATTTCCCTGATGCATTATAGTTGGTTGTGTTTACATTTTCTCACGATTTATGAAAAGGATTGTTGTTTACTAAAACCATTTATCATGATTGGTAGTGAAATGTCAGAAGCCCTCACTGCCATGTTTTTGCTGGGATAGGGTCCCTAGGATCAGTTTTGGGGTTAGTTAACCCAATTTCGTAAAAGTTTTGTAAATAATGTAAAGTCTTCGTGAAATGTAGAAGTGGAGCACGCAGCTAGATATGAGTCAAAGGGGATTTAGTCCCTTGTTTGGGTAAGTGATGGATCAATTTTGAGACTCATGCATGGTCCACGGACCATGTATTTTATTGAAAAATGCTATATATAATTGAGTCATAGTGAGTCTACGAAGTAGTAGAGAAGAGGCATGAAGTAGACAAGTCAGGATAGAGATTATTTTGGGAAAGTGTTAAGGGAGGAAGGCTCTACGTCCTATACTTAGGCGAAAGGGGAAGGCTCCCACAGCTGAGTGCATAGGAGGCCTTGGTAAGTCCACAACTAAGTGCGCAAACCCCTGCAGCTAAGTGCACAGGGCGGAGAAGTCTATAAATTGAATGTTAGAACTGAATAGAGTTTTATTTTTGGAGAAATATCTTGCCCTAAGTATTATTGCTAATTTTGTTTATGTTATGCTTTGTCACTCAATAATATGTTCTCTATGGAATAATGTATAAATGTTGTGTGAATCTATTGAGTATATAATTTTTATGCATGAACTAAGTAATTATATGTTTTCCCAAAGACAAGGGTTAATTCTATTATGATTTCTCATGAATCGGCTAGATCTGCGCGAAGGCAGATCTAGAGTTATTAATTAGTGCTCGAAAGTGGACAGCTTTCCTCCTTAGCTTCCATAAAGTTGGATCGCAGACCTTCGCGGAGGTCTAGAAGCTATTTTCTTAAAGTTACAGTAGCGGACCACAGAGAGATATTGATTTGCGCAAAGGGAAATCTAAGTGACAAAGGCTTAAGACCACTTATCACACTCTCTCTTGATGAAGAAACCTAGTTCTAGCATCCCCCAACACTACCTCGGGTGAGACTGTAGTATGCGTGATGTAGGTTGTTGCCGAAAGGGCCAATGATTAGGGTTTTGTTGGTTGGTGCAAACAACTCTAAACTCGGGTCAGGCCCCCTTAATCCAACAAATGGTTTCGTTTCAGGGACCAGGATGTATCTAAGAGATGTGTGATATATGGTTTCCTACGAAGAAAGAGATTGACAAGTGGATTGATTGAAATGTGCATGTGTTCACAGCTCAAGAGAACAGGAGCCCTAAATTATCTAAGGATCAGTGGTTGTAGATATTTTTGTACATAGATGAGACCGACATGCTCTTCTATTTATTCGCTGACGAACTACATGAGTGGTTGTCTAAATTGGTTGATAGTCAAGCGACGTGGAGGCTTGATGGTCCTATAGTGTGGACTCCTAAGCTAGTGTGACGTCTGGAGGCATTAGAAAGAAATATTGTACGGGTTGTGGATCACTCGATTGATTGCATATTGGGAATTTTTGTGAGTTATTTCATGATCTACATAAATATCAGCTATAGCAAAGTGGAATGAAGGCTCTTTAAAGGGCTACAAGGTAAGTATTTGAAATCATTAAAAACTAGTATTAAAATGTTGTTATGTGAAAAGAGGGTTGTACAATTACCTTGATGTTTGGGGTATCTGAAGTGGGATATTCTTTAGAAGGAATGGAGGATTGAGCCCAAAATATAGTTCGCTCATTGAACCCCCTTCAAGTGATGATGAAGGGATGGTGTTGACTATGAAACGAAGTGCAGTTCAGTTAATTATGCAGGGTATCTCGAGTATACCTCATCCATTGACTCCAACTCCTCCTCCACCTCTGCTTTATACAACCACACCTTCACCACCTCCACCTCCATTCCCACCTTCAACATGGTGAACGTGATGAAGATGCCAATTTTTAAAGGAGTAGGGAGAGAAGATGCTGAGTAATTTGGTTTTTCGCAAGAGCTGTTTTGACAACACAACATATTACGGATGATAATATTAAGAAAGTGAAGCTGGTTACAGCCTTACAGGATTGAACGTTAACTTGGTATATCAAGTATTGCACTGATAACCCCAACTTGACATTGGAAGATACCCAACGAGCTCTGAACGAGGAGTTCAGTAAGCCTAAGTCAGAGGCACAATCAGTAAATGAATTTCAGGAAATCCGACCAAAGGTAGATGAGACACATTGGGACTTCAATCAAAGAATGAAATTCCTAGTCACACAGGCCAATATGATAATCACAGATTCCCAACATCATGACTAGTATATAGTGTCATTGTTTCCACATTTAAGAGTGCCTATGTCACAACAGAAGATAGCAAGGAAAGTAGAAGCCTTGGAGATCGCAATTAGGCTAGATGCCTCGCCTATATAGGATACAAACCTTGGAGTGAAACATATTCACTCACAGCTGGAAAGCCTATACCTAGAGTTGTAGAGCCTGAAGAAACAAAAGGAAGCTGAGCCAGAGGTGCTCGCTGAGGTCTGGTGTCTGAAGTGTAAGAGCCATGGACATGATAAGGACCATTGCCCATTCTATAAGAACTATATTATTAGGGGAGGGCTTGTTCCCCTGAAACCAAAGAATAAAGTTGGGACAAGCATGGGAGCTGCGCTATAGTGCACTATCTACCAGGTTATAGGACAACATGCAATTGATATTTCCATTTACTGTAACTGTTTATACAGACCCCTTAGTAGTTTTTTTATATTTTTTGTAAACATGTGGGACATGATGAAAAACATTGTAGAAGTTATGAACTAATGATAAATAGAACCCCTACCTACTGAATGCAAGCAGAAAAATGACCTCAAGATCAAGGCGTAGGAGTAGCGCATGGAGGATTCTAAAGCCGAGGATGAGGAAGAGGTGGTGGACAAAGTCGAGGGTGTGGGAAAGTCATATGTTATAACTAAGGTGAAGCAGGGAAATTTGTGCGAGATTGTACAAACACCACACATCCCTCATGTCAGTATTGCCGATAGTTTTACCATGCGATAGAGGAATGTCCAATCCTTATGGAAAAGATGTAAGAAAATAAGTTGCAACCCCAGCTACCTACGTAAAACATTCAAATGATGAGGTCTGAGCCCCGCGAAGAAGATCATAGCATAAATATAGTGACAAGAAGTGGTATGACCGCTGGTGCAGATAAAGGTAAGCAACGTGAGGATGATGGGTGGGTGTGCAAGGCTACTAAGAAGGAAGTATACTTTGATCTTAATCGCACTAATGAGATCATTATGGAAGAAAAGAAGAACTTTTCTGAGGCCTCTACCTTAGGAATTCATGGGAAAATAGTAGAGACTAGTGCGACTCAAGTAGTAGATCCTTCAATACTAGATACTTTTCTGAAGACCTATATGAAATTACTGCAGAATCAAAGAGTGGTAGAAGGGTTGGAAGAGTTAATCGACAAATGCACAAATAAAGAAAATACTTCTACAGAATAACACACTGTGAGGAAAATCGGTAAGCATAAGAAACGCATTGGGCATGAAATGAGGTTGTCTGCGCAGATAGTTGAATATGAAATGGACCAGGTAATCTTGGATTGTGGGTCTGATGTGAATTTCTTTCCTAAGAAAACTTGTGAAAGGATGAGGAGACGTATGCTATAGTGGTCTCCTATTCAGCTGTGCATGGAATCAACAGAAGATTATGCTGATGGGGCACTTATATGGTGTAATGGTGGATATCAAGGGTGCAAGTGCACTGGTTTACTTTGAGGTCATTGAAATAGTGGATGATAGTAATCTGTACCCCACACTACTAGGAATTGATTGGGCTTTCGATATGGATGTGGTAATCAAATTGAAGAAGCAAAAGATGACATTTGAAAGGAAGTCGCTCAAGATTGTAGTGTTGCTAGACCTTGCAGAAGGAGCGTGTTACAATGAACCTGTTCACGACTATGTCAAAAGTGATGATGATCTAGATGAGATATACAAGATAACACCGTGAGCTGAAGATTGGGTCAATCCTACAGCTGATGGATGAGTTGCGTGGGAAAGAGACAACTCTTGCGCCTTAGATTCGGATGATGAATTTGAACACTCGCAGAATCGAGTGCATGAAGTATCTATGTCCGTCGCAATATGATGACCTAATAAATGTGGTGTGTCTCAACTAAGGTAAGAAATCATCTGCATTATGATGGTTTGGCTGATGTGGAGCTATTTGTAGATGAATTTGAAAGGGAAGTACTGGAAGAACATCACTCCCATGCACTGGAGTTGCCATTGCGTGCTATGCCCACCCATTGGTGGGGTATCCATAAGGAGAACTTCGCTTGATGGGAGGAATATTAAAGGATGATGAAGTTGAGGTTTAGATATGCTAATACCTGAATGATAGAAAAATGCAGCGAAAAGGATGATCCGCGGGATCATTTGGCATGATGGACTAAAGCCTAGGGAAAAGAACAACAACCATAATTTTTGTCATACCTTAGATACAATTCCAATGAACTGGTATTTGGAGGTAGAGCTTCACTATGGAACAACTGAATAGGACATCTTAAGGGATAGTTTTCTATTAACTTTCAGCTTTGAGGATGGGTTTGAGAGCATTAATAAGGCACTCAAAGAGATAAAAGAATTTATTTTCAAAAAACCAAAGGAACTAGTAGAATGGGCTCAGCTAGATTAGAGTACACAACTGTGCCATGTGTTGTAATGTTACAATGTGACTAGTGAAGAAGATGATGAAGATCCACAAAATATTATAATTCCATAGACAAAAGGACAACACGAAGTCAAAGGGCCAAAGGTGGTGAAACGAGATATAGTCAAACCTTTGAAAACTTGACAAATAAACATTGCTCTTTATTTAAGCCTTTGTCATGGTCTGCCTCTTCATCTGGTCCTGATGATGAACCACACTTGTTGGTTTGAAACACATTAGCCAAAAAATTCTCTCATGTGATTTCTACCAAAAAACATTGTTTAATTCATTATGGAGCACAGAAGCGTGAATACAAAAACTAAACATCGATCAATCCAAAGTATAAGGAAAAGGTGCACTAGGAACTGGATAAGATGTTGGATGTCGGTATTATTGAACCAATAGAGGAATCAGATTGGGTAAGCCCAATGGTGGTGTAAGAAAAGAAACAGAAAAGTGAAATTTGTATATGCATGCATCTGAGAAAGTTGAATGATGCATGCGTGCATGATCCATTTCCAACACCATTTGTTGATGAATTATTAGAGAATGTTGGTGGATAGGAGGCATATTTGTTTACTGACGATTTTTTGGGATATCATCGATTAAAGATTGCATGAGAAGATAAAAGAAAGACAACCTTCGTGTCAGAGTGGGGTTGCTTTCAATATACAGTCATGCTATTCAAATTGAAGAATGTGCCTACAATATTTTCCGAAGTTGTGATCATGGCATTCAAAGAGTTTATCCTTAAATTTTTGGAGGTATATTTTAATGATTAGATTGTATTTGGGTTAGTGAAGTGCCATGTTGGGAGTCTACGCCTTATGTTGTATAGATGTCAAAGGTATCAGATCATGCTGAACTTGAAGAAGTGCATATTCTTTGTGCCTGTTGGGTCCCTATAATACTAGTGATTACACCATTACTATTGTAGTTGCACCCCTTATTAAAATTGTTGTGCTCCTATTGTCCCCATATTGTTATTATTGTGCCCCATAGAATCCCTCTATTGTTATTTTTGTGGCTTTACATTATTATTGTTAGGTCGGCTGGGTTATATTGCGACTGCTTAGACTCCTATATATAGAAAGGAGGTTTTATCATTTGAAGCATCCAAGAATTGTTCATTTATGTAATGTAAAGGAGGTTCCCCCTCGAAGAGGCTGAATTCTAAGGCGTTGATCTATCTTTTCTATCTTTTCTTGAGCTGGTTTCATAACATTTGGTATCAGAGCTTTGGATTCTAGGGTTTCTCTGCTCCAAACAGGTCACCGTGGAATTCTCGCTATAACCTTTTTTCTGCGTCGTTTTAAAAGGCGAAAAAAGAAACCATTTGAGAAGACATCGCGTTAAATCTCAGGTCCAAATTGCAGAGCTTTTTGTGCTATATGTGCGGAGATATGATCTGAGGAAGTTGGTCCTTTTGCAGAATCCTGAATTACATTCAAAACAAGTGACGTGGGGAAAATAGTCATAACTTTCTCTTTGAGCATCATATTGAAATTTCGTAAGAAGGTATAGAAAGAGGATGGAATATAGTTTCATATATATATTTTTCAGGGCCAAAGGTCAAAACAGGGACACTTGGCACATCGTACAAGTTCGCTCTACTGAATTAGTCTATAATTAGGTCACTGTGGGATATTTGGCATAACTATTCATTGGAGAATCCAATTGGGGTCAGATTGGTGGCATTGGAAAGAGGACACAGAAGGCTACTGTAGGTTGTAATTCTAGAACTAGATGATTTGAAATTACAGAGATACATCAGAGACAATATCGAGCTCCTACAAAGTGAAAAAAGGTGTGTATATTTTTTTAAATGTTTGCTTAAGCCTGGTTTGAAAAATTATTTTGAAAGAATTTAAAGGGCATAGTGAAGCATTATTATCAGTAATTGATGCCCTGAAGAAATAAAATGGAAACGCCTAGTAGGCAACCTGAAAGCTCTAGCATGACTCATGAAGAAGAGGAAGAAATGCAACATGATATATCAAAATTACGAGACCAAGTGCAACAAGTGTCACTTGCACAAAAAAGAACAGAATCTAAGATGGATTGTTTAAAGAAAGGTGTAGAAGCTAAGATGAATGACGTGGAAGCTAAGATGGATTATTTGAAGATAGATTTGAAGACAGAC
>APFE030355574.1:0-37164 GCA_000404065.3 Pinus taeda
ATTGTATTGTATCTTATTACAGGTCGCCTCCCAGCTCAGAAAAACTTCAGATCCTCATAGTAAAGCATTTCACCTGACATCAAAAATGATTAACGACCTCATGCTTTAGGGGGCAACTATTATAGACATTTTTGGGCACTTCAACCCCAATCACAAATGTCCATAAAATGAGGGCTCTTAAGTCCCTAAAAGGGTTGCTTCACTGCCTAAAGGAACAAGGTCAACTAATTAAATCATCTCCTAGAAGTTCTCCACTGAAAATTGCTCGTAAATGGTCAAAATTGGACCATACTGAAAGCTCCATGCAGAGTGTGTGATGCATATCACCTTCCCAATGAACAGGGTGCGACGCATACTGTTTTTATCCTCTATAGGGTGCGATGGTTAGGAATGGACAAATGACAGAGACCAAAATGCGAGGTGGAAGATCATGGAATCTTCCAAAAGCTTCCCCTCTGACACTTGCCACTCCATTTTCGACCAGGGATGAGTAAGAGATCTTCATTCTCCAAGTGGAAGCAAGAACTATCAGAGAGAAGACACTAATCAGGATCCCAAAAGATAACTCACCTCTCTGTAATCATCTATATATGGATCCCTCATCACAGAGATCCAGAGGCTGGAATTTTGTAATCTATAGAGAAGCGTTGTTGGTATTCTTGTGTACATTCATAGTGTTGGGTGATTTTTCTTTGCTTGAGGTGAAAGAAGGGCTTCTTAGCTGCAGGATGATGCTGGGTCAGAGCTTCTCATGGTTGTAATCCTCTTGCTACTTTTATCTGAATAAAGCTATTCTTTTTTCCTTCCATATCCTGGTGTACTTGTTTATATATGCTTGTATATGGTTAATGTACATCTGATCTTGCATTATTTATGAATTTAGATCCTTGTTTCTTGCATAGTAGTATGTTGTTGTGATTCTACAGGTCCTTTCGAAGCTGAGCAGACAAAGAGCGAGCAGAAAAACTCTATCAAGAAGGAGAAGGAATTGAGCGCAAGACTCAGGTTGGCCCTCTTGATTCTCCTCTCATCTATTTTCATAAAAGGAATCAATAGTAGACTTGGATTGTTTGTTTCTAAGATAGCCACACATCTTAGTGGGAATAGCAGCATCCGTATGGACACTATTCCCGTATAACAAGGACTCATCATTGCCCTTCTTCGATGGGTCGCTTCATGTCTACTTCAACTCATTATCCAAGAATATGGCTTAGAAGCTCCCTTTCAATACCTTAGAGCTTTAATTTCCTAATGGAAAGTTCTTTGCATCCAACGACAGGTCTTCATCATTGGCCTTCGATTAGATGATTCCACGAGTGTTCGACTTCAGTTTCATTATCACATTCACAGATTGTACTGTCGTACCTTGAGATCCATTGTCATTATTGGTGGTTTGTCTCGTACATGTTAACAGTCCACATCATTGGCTGATAATTAGGTGGTTTTCTCGTATGTTTGACTTCAACACATTTATTTGCATGTTAGAATTCGTAATTTGATTGGGTCGGGATGGAGCGCATGACCCTGAGTCTTGTCTGATATGACTCAAGCTGCATGGATTTATGTGATATTCATGATTGTACACATGTTTCTATATTGCATGGCTGCGTCCATACCTCAGATCTTAGATTTACAGATGATCCTTCTCATTTGGATGGTTGCGCTCATACCATGGGTCTTTTCATATACTCCTTATCATCCATATGGTTGCATCCATATCGTCAATTCATGATATCATATATGCATATGTATATGTGTCCTTGATTTGCAGGTCTCCTACAACGAGTGTCCTCGTCCTTGCAAAATCTTGTAAAGCATCTCATTGATCACTCCTCATTCTGCCTTCATGCTTTAAGGGGCATCTGTTACACAATATTTTGTCACACCTCCTGCACTTCCCTATGACATACCCCAAAGTGCCTGAAACATGACCATAATGCAGTGTACTCATTCATGTATGCATCTCAGATCCTCCCTCAGACATTGATTGGAAAATGCCTTGAGCTTTCCCTGAAGAAACTAGCTCTAAAACCCTAATTTGAGGATCATCGCTCTTATGAGGCCAAAAACAACGATGATCACTTGTTGCACTATACTTGACCTGCGATGGCATCACTCTATTCACTTGTATACCCATGATGATCCCAAAAAGGTAATTTTCCCAAGGAGTATGAGAAGCTTCGTGATCTAGAAGCTTCCAGAGCGACGAACTGGAGGTTGTTTGTCATAAATGAGGTCAAATTCTCCCAACTTGGCCTCTTGGTCTTATCCCTATGAGCTACCTCCTTAAGATAAGGGCCTAATCCTATATTTGGAGAGGTATCTAACTCCCTTTCCCAACCTATATATTCATCCTCACCCATTCCCAAAGGGTTGGTCTATGTCTATTTGCACCCTTATGCTAAGATTGTGCCTATATGCTACTCATTTGGCCTGGAGAGGGAGTGCTTGGAGAGCTTAGCTTGGACTTGGATATTAATTCAAGGAGAGCCTATCAACATCAAGGCTTAGTTGAATGCTTCCCCTTATTTTCTATTAATATACAACTGATGGTTCATTTTCCCTAAATGTGTATGCTTATGTGTCATTTAGCTTAACATTCCTTGATCAGTTAAGTAGGTTGCTTTTGAATATGCTATTTGTATTTGCATGCATTGTTGTGTCTTGATCTCTTGTGCAGGTGCATAAAAACTGAGATCAGTAAGAACGAGCTCGTGACATGAGTGATTCAAGGTCTTCAAAAAAGGATATCAAGATAGCATCAGAACGAGGTAGGCCATCTTCTTCATCCATCTTTTCAATTGCAACTTAGTAAAGTATCTAGTAGATTGTCACTTCAGTTACTAGACCCACTCATTGGACTAGAGGATCGTCTCTATCTACAAAGAGGATTTACCTAGACAACAGAGACACTAAGTCCAATTGGAAAAAATCAAAGAAACAATATATAAACCCTATGCCACTCTATATATTGAAACTAGGAGACAAGATAGATTGAGTACAAATATTATGCCATAAAATAATCCATGTATTTTAAGAAACAAAGACAATGTTTATCTAATGTAGGTTATATCAAAAGAGGAAATCTTCAACACAGTCAATCATTTGGAAATTGATAAGATGTCAAGTATAGATGAATTCAACATTCATTTTTGCAACTATTTTGGGAGTATTATTAAGTTTGAATTGGTGTGGATTGTCTGAATTCTTCAATATGTTCATCATTCCTTGCACCCGAGAGGAGAGACAAATTAATCTTTCTTAAGTATAGTCCCAAAAGAGTTAATTTCATCATCCTTTGTACATTCAAGGTGATATCATAGTGCAATGTCTCTTATATTATTATGTCTAAAACCATTGCTAATATATCAAAAAGTATACTCCCTAAGATTATCTTACAAAACCGAGGTGGTTTTGTGAGGAAGAGACAAATTGTGGAAAATATCATCCATATACATGAGTTTATCCACTTTAGTAGGAATCATGAGGAAAAGTGGATGATCCTTAAGTTGGATATGGAAAATGTCTTGTGTCAAGCATAGCTTCATGTTTGGATTCCTTTAGAAATTTGGGTTTAATCCATAATTCATTGTTTGGATCTCCACATGTATCGAATTTGTTGGTTTCTCCTTTATGCAATGGGTTCTATAGCCTTTTTTTTGTGTTAGGAATTTGTTAAGGTTGGCCCTTATTAATTTCATGTTAGCGCTGGCCTTCGACGTCTATCTTTTCGTCGATGGAATATACAACAGGTTTTCTCATAAACCCTCGAAGTCTTCTCACTGACTAGATGAATCTAGCACAAAGTAGGAGCTAGGTTTCAAGAGTTAGAGGTGTGACGTAGGAGCTAGGGTTCAAGATTCGGAGGAACTGCATAGGAGGGAGGAGGGAATGCATGGTTTCAATAATGTTTCTTGTCTTTAATTTGTATTTGTATTTGGCTTTTTGTTTTTTTTTTTTATTTTAATTATTATAATTATTAACAATTTTAATAATAAGTAACATTTATTAATAATAATTGAAATTTAATAATAATAATTAAATTTTAATTAATGATTAAAATAATAATAATTATTTTTTATATTTATTTTTTTATTAATTTTATATTTAACTTAGCTAAGACGAAGTGTAATTAAGGGACAAACTTGCCTAGAAAGTTTAGTTTTGTTGGCACGATGAGACTACTACCTAATGAGATTACTATAATCATCAAAGAAGTAATAATAGTAGAAATGTAAAAGCTCAAAACTTTTTAGTATACAAAAAATGCTATAGAGAGTGACTATAGAAAATACCAAATGAAGCTTCAAGTGACATTTCCCTTTGGTTGGTTGTGAATGTCATAGATACACTCTACTATCTACGATGTATATGAAATAATTATATGCAAAATCCATTGTAATTTACAAATATTACAATTGCTCAGTAATAATATTCATTAAATTCCAATAACATGGTATGCCCAATAAGCCAAGTAAGACAAAAAATGAGAGAGATATCATGGTACCTCTAGAGAAGTTGTGAATTGGACCTGAGAACAAGTTACAAGTCAAACCTAAGAGCAATTTGAATTATATATATATATATTATTATATATAATATATATATATATATATATATATAATATATATATTAAAAAAAAACATTATAGAGTAGTGAACATGGTGCCTCCAAGCAAGAGGATTCACATGAAGAACAACCAAAGAAGAGATGTTGCCTCCACACACAAAATAAGAAGATGCAAAATAAAATTAGCAATTGATGTTTAAATGGAGATTGAGCGTGTCAGCTTGGAAAGCTCGATTACATAGTCTAGCACCCATCGTGGCACTAGCCATCACAATGTTATGATAGGGAGACTTGAGAGATAACGTTATGATAGTGGAAACATTATAGCGGACCATAGTGTTAGAGTTATGGTAACAGTAGCATTAGCGTTATAACCGTGGCATGTTACATAAATTGCATTACGTAATTCAGAGTAGATAGAAGTATGACCCCTTGCCAATTCATAGGATGCCAAAGTTGTGTATCTAGTGTCTATTATGTATGGATGCCAGACCTGAGATAGAGTGATTTCAGAGGCCATACCTTTTACATTCTAGAGAAGCTACAATTCCAGACCTCTTACATGTGAAATGCATTACAGTTTCAGACTTACGAGCAGTTAGAATATTCCAAAGAAGAGGATGTTAAAGGATGTCAAAGGAACCGAGTTAGAGGATAATAAACCAAAAATCATTTCACAATAATGACATTTTGTTATTATTGTCTCTAGAAAAACACATGCAATATTGGAGAAAAGATACATGTTTTTTTTAGATCAAGATCCCAAAGTTGTAATCACAGGCTACTAAGCTCAGAAACAAAATTGAACTAGTGATACATAGACATATCATTGAGCAAACTAGATGTCTTGATGACTGCAACAGACACACAAGACATATGTCATCTTCAAATTTAGTAAGGAGCTCAATACAACTTATAAGAAATAAAAATTTGGAGAGTTTGAATCATCGCAAGGTTGAGAATATTAGGAGAAAGATAGAAGTCCTATGCTCAAATTAAAAGGTCTTGTAACACATTTCAAAGATCTAAAAATCATAAGGTTATGTGCAATTCCATGAAGGCGATAAAGTTACTAGTTAAACTCAACTTTGGTGAACTAGAGGTATTCCTGATAGGCGCAAGGAAACTAATTTTAAGAAGGAACAATACTAAAATGGATAAAGGCATTGTGGTCTCATTTGGAAGGTCCGATCCAAATCTCAGTCGCCCTAAAGTACCACAATTATCTTAAAAAATTATTAGATTTATACAAGTATTTCCAAATAGAAACCTCTCACTACATCAAGTTGTGACACTTTGAAGGAAGATAAATTTCGCATCATTTTGGGACTTTAAATCCCTAAAGGGACAAACTTGCAATAGAATGCTACATATGTCTCAAGGGACTAGACCTATTGTTAAAGGTAGCAAAAGGAGAAATGATATGTAAGTGTTGAGCAACTACAGAAATCTTACCTAAACTCAAAAAGAGGATCAATCTATCACCTTGAGTAGAGCTTATTAACTTAGCACCTTGGAAGCTTTTACTACATACTATATTATAGGAAGTATTAATCTTGCAAAAGAAGATATCATCGTCATTAGAAGGGAAATAATCGTCCACCGTAAGGCATGTTTGAAAGGCATCTTATGGATATATTGAAAGGACAAGTGCATAGATATAGTTCTATGTTCCAATTAGAAGAAGACACCTAGGAGAGGATTTAAGACGACTTGAAAAAAATACCTTATAGGACTATTCTATAATGATATATTAACCCCAAGCTTGTGGGTCTAGATTGAGGAGCCTTGCTACTAGATATTTTGATTGGACTTCAGAAGACAGATAAAACTCATATATCATAGCTCAAAGCCTTACCTTAGAGACTTTCCTATCAAAATAGGATTGGCATTAGATCAGGACCGACTAGCCTCGTGACTTGCCATATGAGAAGGAAGGACAATTACCACCAATACATTTTTTTCTTTTTTATATGCAAAATCCACTGTAATTTACAAATATTAAAATTACTCAGTAATAATATTCATTAAATGCCAACAACATGTTATGCCCAATAAGCCAAGTAAGACAAAAAATGAGAGAGATATCATGATGCCTCTAGAGAAGTTGTGAATTTGACCCGAGAACAAGTTACAAGTCAGACCTAAGAGAAATCTGAATTAAAAAAAAAAAAATATGTAGATTATATATATATATATATATTAAACAAACATACAAAGTAGTGAACATGGTGCCTCCAAGCAAGAGGATTCACATGAAGAACAACAAAAGAAGACATGTTGCCTCCACACAAAATAAGAAGATGCAAAATAAAATTAGCAATTGGTGTTTAAAGGGATATTGAGCGTATGTCAGCTTGGAAAGCTCGTTTACATAGTCTAGCACCCATGGTGGCACTAGCCATCACAATGTTATGATAGGGAGACTTGAGAGATAACGTTATGATAGTGGCAACATTATAGTGGACCATAGTGTTAGAGTTATGATAATGGTAGCATTAGTGTTATCACAGTGGCATGTTACATAAATTGCATTACGTAATTCAGAGTAGATAGAAGTATGACCCCTTGCCAATTCATAGGATGCCAAAGTTGTGTATCTAGTGTCTATTGTGTATGGATGCCAGACCCGAGATAGATTGATTTCAGAGGCCATACCTTTTACATTCCAGAGAAGCTACTATTCCAGACCTCTTACATGTGAAATGCATTACAGTTTCAGACTTACGAGCAGTTAGAATATTCCAAAGAAGAGGATGTTAAAGGATGTCAAAGGAACTGATTTAGATGATAATAAACCAAAAATCATTTCACAATAATGAAATTTTGTTATTATTGTCTCTGGAAAAACATATGCAAGATTGGAGAAAAACTGCATGTTTTTTTTAGATCAAGATCCCAAAGTTACAATCACAGGCTACTAAGCTCAAAAACAAAATTGAACTAGTGATACATAGACATATCATTGAGCAGACTAGATGTCTTGATGACTACAACAGACACACAAGACATATGTCATCTTCAAATTTAGTAAGGAGCTCAATACAACTTATAAGATATAAAAACCTGGAGAGTTTGAATCATCGCAAGGTTGAGAATATTAGGAGAAAGATAGAAGTCCTATGCTCAAATTAAGAGGTCTTGTAACACATTTCAAAGATCCGAAAATCATAAGGTTATGTGCAATTTCGTGAAGGTGATCAAGTTACTAGTTAAACTCAACTTTGGTGAACTAGAGGTATTCCTAATAGGCACAAGGGAACTAATTTTAAGAAGGAACACTACTAAAATGTATAGAGGCATTGTGGGCTCATTTGGAAGGTCCAATCCAAATCTCAATCACCCTAAAGGACCACAATTATCTTAAAAAATTATTAGATTTATACAAGTATTCCCAAATAGAAACTTCTCACTACATCAAGTTGTGACACTTTGAAGGAAGATAAATTTCACATCATTTTGGGACTTGAAATCCCTAAAGGGACAAACTTGCAATATAATGCTACATATGTCTCAAGGGACTAGACCTGTTGTTAAAGGTAGCAAAAAGAGAAATGATATGTAAGTGTTTAGCAACTACAAAAATCTTACTTAAACTCAAAAAGAGGATCAATCTATCACCTTGAGTAGAGCTTATTAACTTAGCACCTTGGAAGCTTTTACTGCATACACTATTATAGGAAGTATTAATCTTGCAAAAGAAGATACCATCATCATTAGAAGGGAAACAATCATCCACTATAAGGCATGTTTGAAAGGCATCTTATGGATATATTGAAAGGACATGTGCATAGATATAGTTCTATGTTCCAATTAGAAGAAGACACCCAGGAGAGGATTTAAGACAACTTGAAAAAAATACCTTATAGGACTATTCTATAATGATATATTAACCCCAAGCTAGTGGGTCTAGATTTAGGAACCTTGCTACTGGATATTTTGATTGGACTTGAGAAGACTGATAAAACTCATATATCATAGCTCAAAGACTTACCTTAGAGATTTTCCTATCAAACTAGGATTGGCATCAGATCAGGACCGAAAAGCTTCATGACTTTCCATATGAGAAGGAAGGATAATTACTACCAATATATTTTTTTATTTTTGTTTGTATATGCATAATTAACCTTGGTGCAGTAAATTGTTTCACCCCTTCCTATTCATTATCAATTTCTTAAGGGCATGGAAGGTGGTCTTACTTCATGTTGGATCGGATGAGACGAGGGGGTGAGGTATGAAACCACTAGCCAGTGAAAATGAGAAGGCCTAACTAGGGGGAAGGATACTAATATTAGCACTTGGATTAAAAAAAATGCAAAAAGAAGTATGCTTACTCTTCATTATTTGACTAACATTAAACCTTTAAACAAAATTTTACCATGCACAATAAAAAAATTCATTACAGGTTTCGTTTTAAAAGATGTGACCATACTTTATGGTGCAAATGGTTTCAATCTTACCACCATACTGAAATTAAACCCTAAAAAAACGGTTACCATGAACAATAAAAATTTCATTACAGGTTTTGTTTTAAAATATGTCGCCATACTTTATGGTGCAAATGGTTTCGAGCTTTCCACCATATTTTTTTTCCATGCCCTTGTGGACTTAATGCTTCACCACCTACTCACACCTACTCGAATTCCCTCATTCCCACTTATCAAATGCCCTCTTTCCCTACTTTAATTCCCTCATGCCCACTCATCAAATTCGCTCAGGCCTTCTTGAATGCCCTCGGCCTTGCTCTCGTGCCCACTTCACGAATGCCCTCAGGCCTGCTGAAATGCCATGCTCACTCTTTGTTAGGATGCCTTTTTTATTCCTAATGTTATAATATTACTCCACCACTGCATTATATAACCTATTATATATATAATTTAATATATATTTTATATATTATATATATATATATATAATTATAATATATATATTTTATATATATTATAAATATATATTGTATATATTAATATATATATATATTTATTATTATATATTATATATAAAATATATATTATATGATTAGGTGATTAGGTGATATTGTTATAGGGTTGGGGATGATGAAGGTGAGTAAAAATATCAAGCATCCTTAAAGATAACTAAATGCAATATGGTACTACCCCAACATAGTGTCAATGGGAGATTACTAGGATGTGAATATTATTTCATAAGTTGGAACCTTACTTAGAGAATATGAGGATTTTTCCATGGAGTTTATAGACTCTATAGATGAATGGAATCAAAAGAGAGTTAGGGGAAAGGAAAATCAAGTTGAATAAAATGTCAAACTTCTCAAGAAGTGGTCCTAGAAGATGTATTCTCAAGTGAGGAAGAACTCAAAGGATGAAATAGAGAAGATTAAGAGTGCATGACACTTTCTTGATCACATTCAATGTTTAGGTGCTTGACCATGTTGTAGGAAGGAAACAAATAAAACTTTTACTATAAAATGGGTTTAGAAAATGTCATGCATTTTGGGCTTAAGTATGCCCCTACAATTTTTTCTATGGTAATTGTAGCATTCAAATAATACATTTGCAAGTATTGGAGGTCTATCTAGAAGCTTGGACAATGTACAACATACTCAAAGACCATGTAGCCATTGGGGCTTATGTTTGAGAAATATTCATTCTCACATATTTCTTTCAATTTGAGTGCATATTTTGGATTCCTTTGAGCACATTATTAGGGTATATTGTATGTATAGATGGTGATCTCATTCCTACTACCAAAATAGTTGTTTATGTGAACCTATTAGCTTTTACTAGAAAATATTTTTTCTAGAAGATTAAGAGTGCATGACACTTTCTTGATCACATTCAATGTTTAGGTGCTTGACCATGTTGTAGGAAGGAAACAAAGAAAACTTTTACTATAAAATGGGTTTAGAAAATGTCATGCATTTTGGGCTTAAGTATGCCCCTACAATTTTTTCTAAGATGGTAATTGTAGCATTCAAATAATACATTTGTAAGTATTTGGAGTTCTACCTAGAAGCTTGGACAATGTACAACATACTCAAAGACCATGTAGCCATTGGGGCTTATGTTTGAGAAATATTCATTCTCACATATTTCTTTCAATTTGAGTGCATATTTTGGATTCCTTTGAGCACATTATTAGGGTATATTGTATGTATAGATGGTGATCTCATTCCTACTACCGAAATAGTTGTTTATGTGAACCTATTAGCGTTTACTAGAAATATATTTTTTCTAGAAGATTAAGACTGCATGACACTTTCTTGATCACATTCAATGTTTAGGTGCTTGACCATGTTATAGGAAGGAAACAAAGAAAACTTTTACTATAAAATGGGTTTAGAAAATGTCATGCATTTTGGTCTTAAGTATGCCCCTACAATTTTTTCTAAGATGGTAATTGTATCATTCAAATAATACATTTGCAAGTATTTGGAGCTCTATCTAGAAGCTTGGACAATGCACAACATACTCAAAGACCATGTGGCCATTGGGGCTTATGTTCGAGAAATATTCATTCTCACATATTTCTTTCAATTTGAGTGCATATTTTGGATTCCTTTGAGCACATTATTAGGGTATATTGTATGTATGGATGGTGATCTCATTCCTACTACCGAAATAGTTGTTTATGTGAACCTATTAGCTTTTACTAGAAATATATTTTTTCTAGAAGATTAAGACTGCATGACACTTTCTTGATCACATTCAATGTTTAGGTGCTTGACCATGTTGTAGGAAGGAAACAAAGAAAACTTTTACTATAAAATGGGTTTAGAAATGTCATGCATTTTGGGCTTAAGTATGCCCCTACAATTTTTTCTAAGATGGTAATTGTAGCATTCAAATAATACATTTGCAAGTATTTGGAGGTCTATCTAGAAGCTTGGACAATGTACAACATACTCAAAGACCATGTGGCCATTGGGGCTTATGTTTGAGAAATATTCATTCTCACATATTTCTTTCAATTCGAGTGCATATTTTGGATTCCTTTGAGCACATTATTAGGGTATATTGTATGTATAGATGGTGATCTCATTCCTACTACTGAAATAGTTGTTTATGTGAACCTATTAGCTTTTACTACATGCTTATAATGTGGTCCACACTAGGCCATATATACTAAGTGTTGGGTATATAAAACCCACCTTTCTTTAAATGAATGTAAATTTGGTTAAATTAAAATAGAAAGAGGGATCATGATTGATTATGTCCAATAGTTCCTCATTTAATGATCGAGGTTCATTGTATCAACCTATCCTCTGCCTATAAGTAAGGATTATGCATTAGCGAAATACATTCATTTATTCATTCATCATCATTATCTATATATCATTTGTAAAGAAGGAACATGAATTTGTGATAAAAGAACGAAGCACCATGGATTGAAAAATATTTTGTGATTAATAAGATAAGCCTTATAGTGTTTCTATGGTGAGTTTTCCTCCCAAATTGATGTGTTTATTATTTATGGCTATTTAATTGATTATATTTATTCTTAAATTTGTTTATCAATTATAAGGGTATATTAATAATTTATGTTTATGAATGGATATGATTTTTTAAATCAGTTATATTAGGCTTGGAATAAGCCGCGTCTTCCTAACCGTCGTGTCACCTAGTTCACCTGCTTCCCAACTCGCCCGGTACAAAGATGATGGTGATGATGGCGATGATGACAAATATGATGAAGGGTAAGAATTTTTCTCAAATGGAAGGGTAATTATTTTTTCTAGCCTCTGGATTGTGAGCCGCATTATAAGCTCGCAACTGGAAAATACCAATAAATAATTTCATCTCCTTGACATTTATATATGTTATACTTTTATTGTTTGATTGTATAATTCTTTTTGTGAGTCGTATTTGAGTCTAAAACCCCTCCCATACATTTAATGCATGTATCTACCATAACCATGTCAAATTTCATTGCATACGAGCACAAACTGAAAAAATTTCAACGTTGGCCCCATTCTCAAGTGATGGGTATTCATGGGTCGAGATTACTTCTTTTGTGCGGGCGCCCCATGCCAAGTCAGGTCGATCCACAAAATCACCACACGGGCACCCTGGCATGCCCAACATGTGATGCCCCCACGGGTGCCCGCCATCGCGCAGGAGTTTGCCCTGCTATGAAAATTAGTGAAAACAAATCATTAGATCATCAATGGAAACAAAATATTATCGCTTTTTATTTCCATGTTGCATGATCAATATTCAATTATAAACTGGATTTTAACACCTAAACATTAATTTAGTTAATTTTCTAAAAATCATTATGAGACCCCCTTGTGGGAACTCTGTTCATGGGAAGTCATGGGCCAACATTACTTCTTTTGTGTGGGCGCCCCTTTCCAATTCGGTCCGACCCATCAACTCATCGTATGGGCACTTTGGTGTGCCCAACATGCATGCCCCCATGGGCAGTTAGGCTCCCTGCCTTTTTGCGGGCATTCACCCTGCCATGCAAATCAACAAACAAAATCATTAGTTCATAAATGAAAACAAAATATTGTTATTTTTTATTTCCATGTTGCATTATCAATCAATTATAAACTAACTTTTAACACCCAAACATTAATTTAGTTAATTTTCTAAAAATCATTATGTGACCCCCTCGTGGGAACTCTGTTCATGGGAAGTCATGGGTTGACATTACTTCATTTTTGTGGGTGCTCCTTGCCAAGTCAGGATGACCCACAAACTCGTCACATGGGTGTTCCTACAAAGTGGGTAACCTAGTGTGCCAACTAGCACGCAACGCCCCATGGGCGCTTAGGCACCCCACTAAGCGCCCCACCTTCATGCGGGCGTTCACCCTGCTATGAAAACCAGTGAACACAAATCATTAGATCATCAATGAAAACAAAGTATTATCATTTTTTAGTACTATGCTACATGATCAATCAATTATAAACCGACTTTTAACACCTAAACATTAATTTAGCTATTTTTCTAAAAGTCATACGAGACCCCCTTGGGAACTTTGTTCATGGGAAATCAAGGGTCAATCTTAAATATTTTCTGCAAGTGCACCTTATCATGTTAGGTCGACCTACCAACTTGTTGTGCAGGCGCCCCTTGCCATGTTAGTTCGACCTACCAACTTGTTGCACAAGTGCCCCTATTATGTAGGTGCCCTAACATGCCCAGCAAGCGACACCCCCATGGGCGCTCAAGCGCCCCGTGTCCGTGCGGGTGTTACTAGGACATGGGTATTTGCGCTACTATACAAATCAGTGAACACAAATAATTAGCTCATTAATGAAAAAATATTATCATTTGCTATTTCCATGCTTCATGATCAATATTCAATTATAAATTGAATTTTAACATCTAAACATTAATTTAGTTCATTTTCTAAAAATCATTATGAGACCCCCTTGTGGGAACTCTGTTCATGGGAAGTCATGTGACAACATTAGTTATTTTGTGTGGGTTCCCCTTGCCAACTCGGACTGACCCACCAACTCATCACACGACTCGTCGGTGTGCCCAGCACGCGACGCCTCATTGGCATCGAGTGCCTTGGGGTGCCCAACACTCGACACTCCCATGGGTGTCAGTGCCCTGGTGTGCCCAACACATGATTCCCCCATGGGCGTTGGACGCCTTGACATGCTAGCCAGGTGATGCCACCATGGGTTCTCAGGTGCCCCACCTTCATTCACTCATCAATGACAATAAAATATTATAATTTGTTAGTACCATGTTGCATAATCAATCAATTATAAACAAACTTTTAACACCCAAACATTAATTTAGTCATTTTTCTAAAAATCATTATGAGTCCCCTTGGTGGGAAATCCATTCATGGGTAGTCATGGGCCAACCTTATTTCTTTTATGTGGGAAACCCTTATCAATTTGGGTCGACCCACCAACTCATCAGACGAGCGAGCACCCTGGCTTTCCTAGCACACGTCATCCACATGGGCATCGGGGGCCCTGGCGTGCCTAGCACGTAACACCCCCATTAGCATCGATCACCCTAGCATGCCCAACATGTGATGCTCCCATGAGCTTCGGGCACCCCGCCTTCATGCGAGCACTCCCAGGGCACGGGCATTCGCCCTGCTATGCAAACCAATGAACACAAATAATTATCTCATCAATGAAAACAAAATATTATCATTTGTTATTTCCATGTTAAATGATCAATCAATTATAAACTGAATTTTAACATGGAAACACTAATTTACTTAATTTTCTAAAAATCATTATGAGAACCCCTTGTGGGAACTCTATTCATGGGAATTCATGGGCCGAAATTACTTCTTATGTGTGAGCGCCCCTTTCCAAGTTGGGCCAACTCACCCACTTGTCACATGGGCACCCCTGTTGGGTAGACACAGCGCCCTGGCATGCCCAACACGTGTCACCTCGATGGGTGCCCTACCTTCATTCTCTCATCAATGACAACAAAATATTATAATTTGTTAGTACCATGCTGCATAATCAATCAATTATAAATCCACTTTTAACACCCAAACATTACTTTAGTCAATTTTATAAAAATCATTATGAGACCCCTTGGTGGGAACTTTGTTCATGGGTAGTCATGGGCCAACCTTACTTCTTTTATGTGGGCGCTCCTTTCTAAGTCAGGTCGACCCACCAACTAGTCACACGAGCACCCCTTCGGTGGACGTCCTAGTGTGCCCAGCTCGCGATGCCCCCAGGGGTTCCCAGGTGCTCCGCCTTTGTGCAGGTGTGTCTAAGGCACACCTGCCCTATTGTGCAAATCAATCAACATAAATAATTAGCTCATCAATGAAATATTATCATTTCTTAGTAGTTCCATGTTGCATAATCAGCCAATTATAAACCGACTTTTAACATCTAAACATTAGTTTAGTCAATTTTCTAAAAATCATTATGAGGCACCCTAGTGGGAGCTCAATTCATTGGCAGTCATGGGCCGACCTTACTTCACATGTCTGTCCGACCGCCCTTTTTCCTGGTTCACCCATCGCCCAACTCGCTCGATACTTCTGCTTAACAAACCATTAAAGTGAAAATGTGAAATTATGTTATAAAAATAAATGAGCTTCTCTTCGTTTCAAGAATAATATATTTTCTACTTAACAAGACCAGCCACGTGAAGGTGAAGCTCATATGGCCCCTTGCCCCCCTCATATCACTCTCAATACCACATACCTAATCTATCTACTATAATACATTTGAAAGAAATACAGTAACATTCAAAAATAAAAACTAAGAAAATAAAAATTTAAGGTGAATGAAAGAGAACAAACAACCTGAAAACATATAAATACATACCTCGTTCTTTTCAACATTTTGATATCTTTAACCTTCTTCCTCATCCATCTCATCATCTGTATCACCCAATTTAGGATTCATATATGTAATATCCCTCGTGAAAATTCCATGTAAAAATATATAAGGCCACAATGATGGGACAAGTATTCCAAGCTGGATGGTGGTGGAAACATCCTAGTGGGTGTTAATTCAGTTTATTATGGCTAAGGAAATTGTCAAATGCAATGGATAAGGCTTTGGAAAGGCATGAGGCATTAACTGGCATTTATTTGTAAAAATAATGGAAATTGGGAGAAAAGTAAGGTGAAAGGTCACAGGTTGCATATGAGGAGGAAAATAAAGGAAAATGATTGAAAATGAAGAAAATAGAGGCTTCATTAATAAAAAGGCTTCTAAGGATCAGTGGGCAAGACTTGATCAGTTCATTTTTGGAGCTCTCTCATTATTCTCTGTCTCTCTCTCATACTCTTGGATACTTATAGTTTTATTGGAGCACTCTTGGTGGGTGTGGCATACTTGGATTCTTGGAGCAAGAAGGCAAAGGAAGATCATGAAAGCACAAGAAGGCATCAAGATTAGCAACTACATCATATTTTCTTGCAGGTACTAAGCTGCATGTATGTTTCCTTCACTAGCTTTGGAATGCATGGCACATGCATGTGGTTTCTTGGTTGTGATATGTCATTAGCATGGAGGATTTCCTAGATTGACAGTGGATTGCCTAGCCTTGCCATTTCCTAGATAACCATGGTGATTGTGGGTTAATTTTCTTTGTTGTGTTCTAGTTGGTTCTCATGTGCTTGGGTTGAGTTATTAGTTTCTGGAGCCTTAACTTCACAAACTCTCTAGAGCCCTTGGTGGGTTGAGTTACTAGTCCCATAGCCCTGAATGGACAAATGCTCTGGAGCTCGGTAAAAGTTGTGGATTGAGTTACTAGTCTTGGAGGCTTGGTTGGAAAAACTCTCTGGATCCCGGTAAAAGTTGTGGGTTGAGTTTCTAGTCCTGGAAGCTGGGTTGGAACAAACACTCTAGAGCTCTGGAAGGCTGGGATAGAGACCGTTCTGATGTTGGTTTTGCGATGTCTAACTATGAGGTGGAATCATTGTTTGATGGGTTGAGGTGGATGGTATCTAGAAGCCCTAGACAAGTTTTGATTGATGTGTTCTATGAGATCCCACATTCATGCTTGGAATATGGCACAGGGGTGAATGGATGAAGAGAGATTTGGCTCATTAATTCTACGGTTGGGTGGAACATGGAAGCCCCATCCCAGGTTTGGATTTTGAATCATTAATGAAAGGTTATTTCTCCTGGTATTTCTATGAATATTATGATGGATTATATGTGGTTTATACGGCTGTGATTTCATTGGAATTTTTGTCCCTATTATGTTGGTTATGTATATGTTTTATGACAAAATCTATGTATGGCTCTCATCATGTTTTTACTTGTAAATGAATGAACCATGTATCTATGACCTAATGGATGGAATGGAAGTTAAAGTAATAAGGAAACAATGATTCATGGTGAATCTCATATAATTATGAGACCCTTATGCTTAGATCTGTTAATTACGTCGATAGATTACACATTTGCAATATGTTTGATGAAATGCGTGTCATGGCTAGTAGGGGTTCAGTCAAGGCCTTGAACAAGTATTTGCTTTAGTATTGTCATTTCCATTTTATTTTATTAATTTGAAGAGATGGTCCAATTCTGGCAGTGACCTGGGCTCTAGGCTTGAAAAAGTGGCTCACATCTTGGAGTCGCTGGCATAGCACTTACAAATTGGGTCTCTAGTCATTGGCAGGAAAGCCTATGGGAGTGAATAGGTTTATAGTCGCATGCATGCCTTGTCATGGGAGTGACTTTGGGTTTAACTCATCTAAATGCTAGGTTAACTCAGGGGTTTAATGAGTGGTGGATTAGCTCCTGGGGGTCTTGAAGCACCTGAGAGTGGTCTGTGTGTTGTGTTTCCATCAATTACATTTCCTTAAGATTACCTAGGAGGTTGAATCATATCATAGTAGCCTCTCGTCGCATGTTTACCCCGGGTTGTTGTTTTCTTGGGTAGATGTGGGAGGAGAGTGTTACAGAGTGGTATCAAAGCGTGGTTTCACTCTCATTGGGTTGTGCGTTGATAATTCTTTCATGTTGGTTACATATTTGTTCCTTATGCATGTAGTCCATGTGCTTGTTACATTTGCATGGTGTTGATCATGGTTGTAGTGATGTCACCATGTGGAGGTTGAAGGTGTGGTCATGGAGTATGTCTTCATGTTTGTATGGTTGATTATGCATTGTTATGCACGTCAGTGTTCACATGTTATCAATTGCATGTGATGTGTTTGTTGTTTTCATGCATGAGGTCATGGTTTGTGTAGTTTGATATGGTCATGCATTGATGACTAGACTCTAGCTAGAATGATGTGTATATGGTTTTGTACTCATGTGTTATACGTCTATATGTAGTTGTTAGGCATGTATGGTCTTGGTTATAGTTATGCATGAATAGTAGGTCAAACATGCCTTGTGTTGTTTGAGATAGAGCAGGGGATGCAGTTCATCATAATGAGGTTGCAACATTAGAGTTTGGGGTAAGAGGAGATCATCATACAAGTATTGTATGTTTGGCATGAAAGTATGTAAGTTATGGATTATCATATGCATTAGGTTGATATACGTTAGGTTTATGTAGATGTCTTTTGATGTTATGGTTACACTCATGACTGAGATGATAGATGATTACTGTAGTCATATGCACGTGTCAGATAGTCAAGAATGATAGTAACTTGTGGTTGTATGCATTGCTATTGTTGTTTTATGTTAGATAACTTGATAATTATGTTATAGGTTAGCTTGTTGTTGTTATATCATAGTTAGCTTGATAATTAGGTTATATGTTGTCAATGAGCATGATATATAACTTGATGATTAGGGTTATTTCATTAATATATTGATGTTATATGTATCATGCTAAGTTGCATTGGCCTATGCATATGGTTATGATTACTATATTTAGGTATGAGTCGACTTATTGTGTTGCATTGCATTGTACTAATCTATACTAATTGTACATATGTGATTGTTATGCATAAATGATAATTGTTTATGAGTTAGCATGTGAACATGTTAGTTAGTGATTGTTATGGATAGCATGATATTACTTGTGTTTGAGTTGGTATTTTGTGAAGTTATATCATGTTAATCTGGATTGATTGTGCAGATAAGATAGCCTCCCTTGAGATACAGTAAGGTATGAGCTCACTTATGTTGTATATTTGGTGTTTGACGGTTTGATTATGTTGTCTAGTTGATTTATTTAACATGGTATGGTTGGAATTTGGTTGAATGTTTGATGAATTTCATAATATGAGTATGTGTTCAAACGATATTGTTTTAATATGATTGTACTAATATATATGTGTTGAGACAGTTGATATGTACTTGAGTGTAGTAGGTGATAGTTGTAGCATTATGTCTAATGACTATGAGTTGACTATGGATTATGACATGATTATTAGTCTTGGTAAATGTTAATTGATAGATATGATTGTCTTGATATTTGGAACATGTGTTTGACATCTGTGAACAGTTGCAGGGTAACATTATTGGTATTAGCATGACGAGGTAACAATTGATTTTTTATATAACTAGCAGTTGGATGATGTGATAGCACATAATAAGACTCAATTGCAGCAAGGTAAAGGTAAAAGAGAAGGAATTGAACAAGAATTCCTTTAGCTATGTTTGGAAACCCTAATTCAAAATTAATGAAGTGCTTTGATTTCATCTGACATTATGTGGGTATGTGTTATATCCATGGACATGTACTTGACAAGTATATTAGCTAGTCCCTAGTTACAGATGGTTTGTCAAGGGAATTGGAGTTCCTTGAGAGATGGCATGGATGTGTTCAGTTGCAAGCAACATGCTTAGCACAACAAGGAAAGATAACTAGTGTATTGTTATGTTTATTTATGCACTAACAGTTATGTGTTGATGGAAGTATGATGCAGGGAGTTGCATGGAAAGATAGTTTTCCATGGAATCTTGAAGAAGGATCTAGTTAAGTTTCCTTGGGAACCATGGGAATTGAGTCATGGTGTTTGTTGCTAGTCTTGTGATTTTGGTATTTTGTGATTTGTTGAGCTTGATTTGTGGTTTGTTTGTGTATGGTGCAAGGCCTTGCCACTTTGTTGTGGTGTCATATTGTTATTAAATTTCATGGTTTTCTTCTTAGTTGTTTTGTGTCTTTCCTTTTATGTTTTGAGCCTTGGGAATTGTTTGAGAAAGAGGAAAGTTGATGGAGCTTGAGGAGAGCTGTGTGGTACTCAAAAAGTAATATAAGAGATGGGTGAAGCTCAGTGCATGAGTAAGCGCAGCGAAAGATAAGACTATGACAATCGGTTGGACTGGTTGGGTCCATTGCGATAAAAGGATGGTGGCAGTACAATCATGAGAAAGGTAACTAGAAAAGGTAAAGTAAATGAATTTGAGGTGTTAGATGCTTTTTCTATGTTCGAAACAATTGTTCTCAATGTTGTGCATGAATAAATGAAGTTCTCTTAACCTTGATCTTGGTATATGGTAATTATGTTATGATCATGATTATGTTGATGTTTATACATGTAGGTTTGTATGTATGTCATGTCTGATAGGGTCATCATGGATCATGATTATTAACACTAACATTTATATGTATATATATGTATTTATGTACGTTTTTATCTAACAGGGTCATCATGGATCATGATTGTTTATGATAATGTTTATGTATACGTATGTATGTGTCTATGTATCTATGTCACTGTCCGACAGGGTCATCAATAATTGTTCTGGTGGAGGAGTGCTTGGTTACACAAGCGAATGACATGAAGAGGTTCCTGGCCTTACGAGGAATCAATTGGTAAGAGTAGTCATGACAAATATATGAGGTCACTATCATGTGGTTATGATTTGATATTATGTGATTATATTATGTCTATGTTATGGATAGGTTATACCAAGGGATACATCAGCGAAATGAAAGTAGTGTGGTCTACAACATGTTAGGACAAGCATTGTTAAGATGTTGGAAGCAAGGTTGCTTGGTAGAGGTAGTGTTGTTTCGAATGTGTGGTATTACTATTGTTAATATGTCATACATGTTGTACATATTGTACATGTTGCATTTGTGATGATTGTGTGCATACAGTATTTTGCATATGTAGTGTGTGTACATGTTGTTTATGCAATATGATGTACAGGGTGTTAGTATAGATAATGTTATATGAATGTTGCATATTCAGTGTTGGGTATAGATGTTGCTTTGCGCATGTTGTATATATGGTGTTGTGTACATATTGTATTGTCTGCATGATGGATATGCAGTGATGTGTGCATATGGTGCTTTGTGCATGTTGGGTATGCAATGTTGTGTACAGATGATGCTATGTACATGTTGGATATGCAGTGCTATGTACATGTGGTGTTGCGTGCATGTTGTACACGTGGTGCTATGTACATATTGTGTGGTGTGCATGATTGTACAAGTGGTGTTGTGTACATGTTGTACAAGTGGCGTTGTGTTCAGGTGGTGTTGTGTATATGTCGTGCATGTGACATTGTGTACATGTGGTGTCGCGCACATGTCATGCATGCAGTACTATGTACATGTCATATTTTCTACATGTTGTACAAGTGGTGTAGTGTACATGTGGCATTGTGCAGTTGGCATCGTGTACATGTGATGTTGTGCACACGTTGTGCAGGTGATGCAGTGTACAGGTGGTAATGTGTACATGTCGTACATATGGTACTCGTGCACATGTGGTATTGTGTATGTCATACATAATGTGTTGAGGCCATGTGGTACTATGTATGTGCATTGTGTAGGTACATGTATTGTGTGGCATTGTACATCGAGTATAGATGTATGGGTTGTGTTGTACACTAGGTGTAGGTGTATGTGTTGTATGACAGGTTTAGATGCATGTATTGCATGGTGTGGTATGTCGTGTGTGATTGTATATGTGGGATGTACACTATGTGTGTTTGCACATGGTTGAGGAGAAGGCACTTGGGGTTTGTCGGGTCTGGAAATGGATCCAGAGTGCGTACGAAATAAAGACAAGGTAGAAGCTAAGGATTGACTAAAGGATAAGTATCAGTATTTTATTTCAGTTTAATTATGAATGTTATTTATGATTATGGTCTATGATGATTACATGTGATCTATGATTTTGATTTATGATGGTTACATGTGATTTATGATTTTGGTGGTTGTGTTTTGAGTTAACCTGATGTGATATTTTTATATATGTTGATTGGTCAAATATGTTAGTTTGACTTGTTGTGACAAGAAGTGAACAAGATTTCAAATGTGCCTTATTGACGAGCTACCAATGAGGTATGATGTGAATTTATTTCAAATTATTTTAAACCTAATGGAAGTTATGTGCTTGGTACATAAACGATTGAAATGCCTGGTTGGGTGATCAAAATCAACTGCAAGAATTACCAGAAAAATGAACTAAATTGGAACATACAGTAGTATGTTGGTAGATCACTTTAGGAGCAGGGCCATTATGGGACACTAGTACCCAATAGTGTCCATTGATTTCCATGAGCATGCTATTACCGGTATGATGGCTTTGAGGCATGAATATTCCTTGGTTTTTGTATCTTCTTATGCGAGGAAGCCTTGCCAAGAGATGGACTACCCGGAATGGGGGTGCCAGCGAAGTGACTGCATGGAAGGGGTTGATCGAATTGCCCGAGGAACTGTGTAGTGAGAAGAGAAGACCAGGGATGTATTTTTTTGTTCATTAGCATTGCCAGATGGAATCAGATGCACATTGGGAGTGTGCCCTAGAACAATGAACTGGTAATTGTTCACTGAGAGGAAAAGTGGTGTAGGATTGTAGCGTTGGGCATTGGATACAAATTTGACTTTGTAGTGGAATGTGGACTTCCTGGGAAGGAGGTGAATTCTAGTATTACTTGAGGGTGGAGGTGTGAGCCTTTGGATTCCCTTGTTCTGGATGTAGACACCGTATATTTTATTTGTTGGTTGAGAAATGTGTATATGCGTATATTATTGTAAATATTGTATCGAAATGGATTTATAAATCTTCGTAGAAAGTATGGTTATTTGTTGGTTGAAGCAAATGTCTATGTGTATATGTGGTTATTGTAAATACCATAACGAGTTGTCTTATAAAGCTCCAGTAAACGATATGTTTGTCATGTTTTAGAAGATGGTAATTGTAAATACTACAACGAGCTATGTTATAAATCTTCATGGGCAGTATGTCTTTTTTTCAGCAATCTTATTGGTTATAGGTGTCATTGAACACCGAAGCCAGTGTTCCCCTAAGGGGGAGGTTTTTGTAACTGCCCTGGTGAAAATTCCATGTAAAAATAAATAAGGCCACAGTGATGGGACACGTATTCCAACCTAAATGGTGGTGGAAACATCCTAGTGGTTATTGATTCAATTTATTATGGCTAAGGAAATTTTCAAAGGCAATGGCTAAGGTTTTGGAAAGGCATGAGGCACTAATTAGCATTTATTTATGAAAATAATGAAAATTAGGAGAAAAGGAAGGTGAAAGGTCATAGGTTGCATGTGAGGAGGAAAATTAAGGAAAATAATGGAAAATGAAGAAAATAGAGGCCTCATTAATAAAAAGGCTTCTAAGGATCAGTGGGCAAGAATTGATTAGTTTAGTTTTGGAGCTCTCTCATTATTCTCTCTCTCTCTCTCATACTCTTGGAGACTTAGAGTTTTCTTGGAGCACTCTTGCTGGGTGTGGCATACTTGGATTCTTGGAGCAAGAAGGAAAAGGAAGAGTAAGAAAATACAATAACACAAAGGGATCAACAACTACATCAGATTTTCTTATAGGTATCGAGTTGCATGTATGTTTCCTTCACTATTTTTGGCATGCATGGCACATGCGTGTGCCATTTCTTGGTTGTGATTTGTCATTGGCTTGAAGGATTGCCTCAATTGACAGTGGATTGCCTAGCTTTTCCATTTCCTAGATAGCCATGGTGATTGTGGGTTTATTTTTATTGTTGTGTTCTTGTTGGTTCTCATGTCCTTTAGCTTGGGTTGAGTTATTAGTTCTTGGAGCCTTGGTTGGACAAACGCTCTGGAGCCCTGTAACAACTTGGGTTGAGTTACGAGTCCTGTAGCCTTGGTTGGACAAACGCTCTGGAGCCCTTATTGGGTTGAGTTACTGGTCCTGTAGCCGTGGTTGGACAAACGCTTTGGAGCCCGGTGAAATTTGTGGATCGAGTTACTAGTCCTGGAGCCTTGCTTGGACAAATGCTATGGAGTCTGGTAAAATATTTGGATGGAGTTACTAGTCATGGAATCTGGGTTGGAAAAAAACACTGTAGAGCCCTAGAAGGATGGGATAGATATTGATCTGAAGTTGGTTTTTTTATGTCTGACCCTGAGGTGGAATCATTTTTTGATGGGTTGAGGTGGATGGCCTCTAGAAGACTTGGATGAGTTTTGATTAATGTATTCTATGATATCCCACATTCATGCTTGGAATATGGCACAGAGGTGAATGGCTAAAGAGAGATTTGGCTCAGCCATTCTATGGTTGGGTGGAAGGTGGAAGTCCCATCCCATGTTTGGATTTTACATCAATAATGAAAGGTTATTTCTCCTGGTATTTCTATGAGTATTATGATGGATTATATATGGTTTATATGGTTGTGATTTCATTGGTATTTATGTCCCTATTATGTTGGTTATGTATATTTTTTATGGCATCAACTATATATGGCTCTAATCATTTTTTTACTTGTAAATGAAAGGACCATGTATCTATGACCTAATGGATGGAATGGTAGTTAAATTAATAAAGAAACAATGCTTCATGGGGAATCTTAGATAAGTATGAGACCCTTATGCTCAGATTTCTTAATTACATGTATAGATTCACATTTGCAATATGTTTGACGAAATGCCTGTCATGGCTAATAAGGGTCAGTCAATGTCTTAAACAAGTATTTGCTTTAGTACTATCATTTCCATGTTATTTTACTGATTTGAAGAGATGGTTCAATTCTGGGCAATGACCTGGGCTCTGCGCCTGAAAAGGTGGCTCAAATCCCGGAGTCACTGGCATAGCCTAACAAATCGGGTCTCTATTTGATGGTAGGCAAGCCTGTGAGAGAGACTATAGGGTTACAGTTGCATGCATGCCTTTTCGTGGGAGCGACTTTGGGTTTAATTCATCTGAATACTAGGTTAACTCAGGGGTTGGGCACCTGGAGTGGTGGATTAGCTCCTGAGGGTCCTAAAGCACCTGAGGGTGGTCTGTGTATTGTGTTTCTATTGATTCCATTTCCTTAAGGTTACCTAGGAGGTTGAATCATATCATAGTATCCTATCATCGCATGTTTACCCTGGCTGGCCGATTGCTTGGGTAGATGTGGGAGGAGGGTGTTATAATGTACAAATTAGGATTCACCATATTAGCATCAACATCATCATCATCATCATCATCATCATCATAATCATCTATATCATCATCTGGAACATGCTCTTCTACATTTGGTTCAACTTCTTCAAGTTCTTTGTCCGACACAATGTCAATATCATACAGTTCATCCAAATTAACATTTTATTTATTAAAATATATTCCTTTAACTTCTTCAACATCTTCGTCTAAAACTGCATGGACCCATTTCTCCTCTATATTATCTTCTTCCTCTACATTATACTTTACGGGCCTTCCTCTGGGATCATATATAAAAACATATGACCAACCCACTTTACCTGGAATGTCTACATAAAATACATGTTCACATTGTCTTTGAAGAACATGTCACTCTGATCCTGGCTCAAGATTCCTTGTATCAACCATGGTGAATCCATTAGCATGTTTAATAACAATTTTTTCAGGGTCACATTCATGGATTCATATCCTAAACCATTTGACATTGAACAAAACTATTTTGAAGGATTCAAAGTCACACTCAAGTATATCATGCATATACCCATAGTATCGATTCTCATAGAGTTATAGATGTCTTTCAGCTCTAGAGGAGACATTAATAACTTTAAATACTACAGTTATCCCACTATCAGAAGTTTTCATCTTTTCATCCAACCTTTTGATGCGAAAATTCTGGCCATTACACCACATTTTGCTGTGGTGTTTCAACAGAAATATATCAAACAAATAAAAAATGCATTTTCAATTGATAAGCATGCATATTTATGCTTTCAAAAATTGAAAATTAAGAAAAAAACTATGCCATATGCATCAACATAATTGTAAAAAAAAATTAGTATGGGTGAATATGCTTGCTTGATAGTCTCTTAAACCATATTATAAATCAATTTCCCTCTATGTAAGATTGGTATTTACACTACATTGAACTTTTTTGACCAATGAAGACACACCATGCCATGATAACCTAACATTATTAGCTTGTTTGCATCGTTAAATCCATATCTTCATCCAATCTTTATTTTTCACAATGTATAAATGTATTGCATCCCATTCTCGAACGAATGTAGTAAAAGAAAATTAAAAAATCACATATATAATTAGTTACCATGTTATACCTTCATAATAATGGATTATGCAGGAAGACTAAAAATTAAATAAGTACGATATACATAAAAACAAATAAGTCAAATGTGCTATAAATATCCACTATACACTTACATCTCATTTTGCTCATTATACCTTTCCCAAATAGGTGCTCCCCTTCAAAATCGTCCACAGAGTTGACATCCCAAATGTGATCCAACATATTAATACTTTTTCCTATTTCATCACTATATTGATTGAATAGAAGCCATGGTTTGATATACCATATATCCCTCTACTATAGAACCCTCAGGACGTGCTCTTTCTTTGACCAAAGCCTTCAGTGCTTTTAAGTGCCTCTCAATCATCCACATTGATCTTGTGTGTATAGGTCCACACTATTCAATCTCCTCGACTTCGTGTATGGGGTAGTTTTATTGTGCATTGAAAAATGTCAGAGGTAGATACTTTTTCATTTCACACATTAGACGAGGATTTTTTTTCCTTAGTACTTTATATATTATTTATAAATCTCTTTAGATGACAACCATCTACAAATTAAGCAAGCAAATCACAAGTTTCAACAAAAAAATAATAATATAGTACATGATGTCAAATAAAACACATGCAGTGAAAAATATGCGACACAACAACTTATTGAACAAATTACACTTTGTAGATAAATCTCCACTTACCTTATGTATTTTCCAAGATCATATATAGCTTGTTTGACATTTTTGTCAAAGTTTTAAGGGAGAGATAAAGGTAGAACATATTGTAACAAAAATAATGATCGATCATTATTTTTTCCCAAATTAGTAGAAAAAAACACTAATTAACAAGATGTTTCACCAATGTATAAAATATATATACACCAAAATAATTACCTTAATGAACGTATTCCAATCATGACTTTTTACCCCACCTAATTCACCTTTCTTTGTTTTGATATTCTTTATGTTTGAAGAGAATCCAGTTGGAAATTTAAATTTTTCAATGACCTCTTTAATGTGCTTTCTTTGTTTCTCTATCAATAACCATGAAAAGGTGCTTATATTTTGGTTGTCTCCATCACTATTTCAATGAATTGCACTTTGCAATGTATGGTCGGTCTCCTTAATGTCATTAGAAATCTTGACAATTTTTTCTTTATCTCTCCTTCCATCTAAGATTCACCATAAGGTCTTTGTTACATTCTTCCCAATGTGGATTGTATCAAACAAATGAACAATTTCTAGGTGCTCATAGTAGGGGACTATGTTCAATTTCTCAAGATAATTCTTCATTCCTCGTGGAAGTTCCCTATTATCAATGCCTTCACGACCTACAACATGAATCATAGATAAAGATATTATAACAACAATATAACCTATCAATTAGTACAATGAATAAAATGCCATAAAAGATAAAATAATCCAAACATATAATGTATATTGATACATAGACAATTTGATCCATACCTTGACAAAAGCTATTATATTGCAACTTCCATGCACGAGTTTTCATTCTCTATGGTCTTACTCCAACCTCTTATTTCCCATTGAAAAGATGTTTTTTAGTACTTTGGTACCTATGGTTCTTAGAAAGGAAGTTCCTATACTCATAAAACACCTCCTTTCCTAATCTTCTTGAATGACGAGATTTAATTTTAGGACCACAAATTGGACAAGCAAATTTACCCTTTGTTTGAAGACCTGCAAGAGATGGAATAATTTTTATATCAATTATTTTATGTACAATGAAGGTTGAACAATTTTAAAAACATACTTGAAATGAACTTCATAAAATTAAACATTATTAAAGTACAGGGTAACATTATAAAATACCACAAAAATGTGTTAGCCCTCAGGCATCATGAATTGTCCATACAATCATTACATGGAATTCAATTTCCCTTTGTGCAAGTACTGGTCTAGAGATATCATACATAGTGACATTGTTCCATAACTCCACTAACTCATCGATAAGAGGCTCGATATATACATTCATATCTTTGACCTGGTGCTTACCTAATTGATTGAACATACAATACATAATTACTACATATATGAGTAAATAAAAAAAATTATAAGACATAATTATAAGGCATAATTGAACATATATGAGTAAATTAACAAAAAAATATAGGACATAATTATGAAACAAATAATACAAAATGAGACGTTATTGTGCTAAAAAAAATATTCTAAACAAATTAATGCCTGGAACAATCATTGTCAACATTATGTGATCCCTCTTTATTGACTTCCATGGAGGAATGTTATTGTTGATAACAAAAATGGGCCACACCGAGTAAGTAGAATTGGCCTCTCTAAATGGATTGACACCGTCAGCTGCTAATGAAAGCCTAAGCTTATAAGGTTATCTTTTAAACTCTGACCACTTTTCCTCTATATTCCTAAATGTAGATCCATCTACAAGCATTCAAAGAACATCATATTCACTTATATTCCTTGCATGGTAATCCATAAGTTTTGCTACACTTTTTCACTCAAACAATTGTCGGATACGTGGAATTATGGGAATATAATGAATAACCTTGTGAGACACCTTTTTTGTTACTTTATTTGTTTGATATCTACTCTCATCACATTTTGGGCATTTGTCTTTCAACACATGCTCTTTATAATAGAGAATATCATCATTAGGGCATGCATGAATAGATTGATACTCCATTCCAATATCTTTCATAATGACATGTAAATTCGGTATGTACGAGATAAAACATTTGATGGTGGTAACAAAAAATCAGCTAATAATCTACAACATAAAAAAATAGTATTGGTTAATGTACTAAACAATATTAATTGTACATATTGCATCCAAATGTTACAAATTAATGAAATGATGCAAATCAACATACTAACATTAAAAACAATGGAAAAAATAATTGTTTTATCATGTATATAGTACTAAATGTCACAAAATATATTACATACCTTAGGAGTTGTGTCACACATGTGTTTGACAAACCATTCACCACCTTTAAGTTGACCAACAAAAATAGAGCAGAGAGAAGAGAACTTTATGAGCCTTCATAAAGAGGTTTAGTTGTCATCTCAAGTACAAGTAAATCAAAATCACCATCATAATATTGGTTGTCATCATCATCCATTCCAACATTATAAAATGCCTCCTAGATCAATCTATTTGTTCCATCTTCTTCAACTATGTAATCAACATCATTATCTTTTTCCATAGGATCATTAGTTTGATCCTCAATATTAATTGCTCCATGTTCTTGAACAAGTGCTTGTATTACAACCACCTATTCCTCGTCGACCAATGCCCTGGGGGGACGATACTATACAATTACAATCAATAAAGTAATATTAGTATATATAGAAAATATTGAAACGTCTATATAATAACAATTTACAAAAATAATATATAAGGAAAACAAATACAAAGCAAAAGACAACCTAGGTGAGACCAAGAAACAAAGACAACAAATCAATGATGATGCTTGTGCAATTTATCAAGATATTTAAGAATATTTTGAAAAAATATAAGAAGATGTTACTTTTCTTGACATGTAGGAAGTGAGACACTTCCGGAGATATATAGCCATGGCCATAATAAAAAACATATTGATCTTATTTTGCATAATATACTTTAAAAACTTATTAATAATGCTCCATAAAAACCCATGATTAACTTCTAAATCCTCTAGGTCCAAATTAACCCCCTAAGACCTTAACCCCATTCCCATAAACCCTTAAACCATAACCCATTATCCCTAAGCCCATAAATTAATTAACCCCTAACTCGACCTAACCCTTTAAATGACCCTAAAAAAATTAATAAAATAATATTTCTAGTCCACATCAAGATGACAACATAGTTCAAACACCTCCCAAAAGAATATTATAAAATACATTTACAATAAAAATATAATACAATTTACAATACAAAGACATACAATATACATATAAACATTTACAAAAACAATCTACCATACAAATACATATAATAAATAACTTACAAATGGATTATATTCATGTCTGCCTTCAGCGTACCCATAGTCTCTACAATGGTTTTTAGCTGATTTAATTAGAATTTTCCTTGGCCTCAAGCCCTTGCAATTTCTATAAGGACAATAAAATTTTCCATCCTTAGAAGCCCTCGATGTCGATCCCACATATCCTTGGTCTCCTTAAGGAATGTTATGTGAAATTTTAATCACCAAACTTTCAGTGATGATTTTCTTCAAAACTTAACCTCAAAATAAGCCTACAACCTTTCAAAAAAATCACAACTAATATATATAGAAACTATGTCAAAGATATATGATGTTAGGGCCTCTACACACACACACACACACACACATATTTATATTTATTTTAATTATAATAATATATTTAATAACGAATAGAGGGAGTTGGCGCGATTAGGAGATCACCATAAGGGTTTATGGTAAAAACCCTGGGCTTTTACTGCAGCACTCTTTGCAGACACCCAAACCTGGACGACTGACAGATCTCCGTTTCCATTGCAACCACATCTGTCTCCATCTACCGACAGTAACAGCTAACAACATGGGCGATGTTATGGAGGTCGAGAAGCTTGATTATTCTAAGGATCCTTTCCCCGACCGCATCATTTTTGGAAACCCTAACCTCATTTCGCTGACATCTGGCTCATCTCCCCTATCCGGTCCTGCTCCGTCAAGCTCTGTGCCAGCGGTTTCCATTCCTGGTCACAGTACAGCGCCTCTATTTTTCGGGTCACTTTCCATTGATTCCCTCGCACTGGACTACCCTCCTTTATCTTCGGGCACTCTTCATTTTCTCACTACAAACACTCCACCTTCACCCTCTTTTGATCTAAATCTACCGACAAACCATCTCCAACCATCCATTTTGACATTTTTCATAGTGCCGCCTGAGGACCTCCAGACATCCGGGGCTCAAAACCCTCCCATCTCTACAAACTCCCTGTCAGGATACTTTGAAACCCCTATGGTGAAGGTCAAGTCAGTAGCTCATTCCACTCAGGAGGGCTCACATGATCTGTTGTCAAACCATCCATCTGCCCCACGAACCGGGAAATGGAAGATGACGTGTGTGAAGGCTACCACAAAGGACATCACTATTCGTTTTGGCGAGAGCTCTGCTATTTGGGAAGCTGCATACATGGCAAACACTGTGTTGGTTGGACATGTTCGAGGCCGAGCATATTCAGCAGTCAGGCTCACCTTATGGGTCCGAGATATTTGGGGAGGTATGCTTAAGGAACTGCCTGAGGTGCAATTTTTTCCCAGGGGTTGGTTTGCATTTCATTTTGCAAAAGAAAACTACATAGATCTGGTCCTCGCAAGATACTGGCACATTGAGATGGCCCCTGTACTCCTCAAGAGATGGAGTCCCTTCTTCAACCCAGAGAAGGAGCAAATTGGGGTGGGGCCACTCTGGGTTCACTTGTCAGGGCTTCCACTACAGTACTGCTGTGAGGAGGTTTTCGTCAGACTCGGAAATTCCCTATGTACTTACCTGGATCATGACAGAACATTTGTGCAATCAAAGAACAGAACCCTAGCTCGCATTCTAGTACATTTGGATACTCGCGAAGGTTTGGAAGAGAAAATCACTCTTCAATGGGGGAAATACACTCGATTTCAGATCCTGGACTACTAAGGAGTTCCCTTCCGATGTAGGAGATGTCATAGAGTGGGGCACATCTTTAAAGACTGCCCACTCATTAAAAAGCCGGAGGATCCTCCGAGGGAACTTACTACTTCTACAAAGATTGATACACCAGCTCTGATCATTCTCCTAGTTTGTATCCTCTTCCTCTGGTCAGCATCGTCACCCTGAGGATGATGGAAGCAATGCACATAATGCCATCCCCCCCCCCATCCCCCCCACAAGAGCTCGTGCTATAGCAAAGGCCACAAAATTATCAGGTATTTATTTGACCTCTTGCCCTACCTCTTTTGCTTATTGCTCATCTCTTGTTTCATCCACCATAATCTCTTCTATGGCTCACTACAATATGGCTACATCATTACCTTCCATCACCACCACTACTCCATTTTTTCCCTCTCTATCAACCAACTCCACCTCCCCATCATCAAACGGGAGGTCAACATCTCACAATTACAACCTTCGCTCCCGTTCACACTCTGGTGATCCTCCGTCTCATACCGCCGATCTGGGACTTACCCAACCCGGTTTTGTCATCCTTTCATCTCCCGGGAGGAAATCAAATCTATCCATAGCCATCAAATGGGCAGGAGCAGAGGTCGCCTCTGGTAGACAATCCACTCTAGATGGGGTCCTTAGATCATTGAATACCTCGGGCAGGGTTCCCCCATGAAGTGTCTCCCATTCAATTGCAGAGGCATGGCTAGTGCCTCCAAGAAACTAGCCTTGCATAGACTGTTTGAAGTAGAGCCTTCTGACATCATCATGCTACAAGAAACCCTAGGTGAGGCCGAAAACATCATCAGCTCATTAAGCTCTCTATCTCCTGGTTGGAATTTTTTGGCCACGGATGATGTGGGTCGATCAGGGGGCATAGCCATTGGCTACAATCCTCGCAACATTAGGTTTTTAGCATCCTGGGGTGGCCATGGATTCATTGGCTTAGATCTTTTCTCAGCGGAGCTTGGTATTAACCTGAGGGTTATTAACATATATGTTCCCTGTCATCAGTAGGAAAGCTTCTAGCAACACCTGCTAAATCTATCGATTTTTTCCCCTGATCACATCATTCTAGGGAGAAATCTTAGTTTCTCTTTTGGATTTGGAGAGTCTAGGGGGTCACAAGCACAAGTGGACTCTATTACCGGATATATGACCAACCTTCTGGAACAGCACAATTTGGTGGATATCCCCATGAATGAGGCTCTCCCTACTTGGCAAAATAAAAGGGTGGGGGATGTTGCACTAGCAAGAAGCTTAGATCGTTTCCTGATAAAAGCCCCCCTAATGAATCAACTGCATCATTACAAACAATGGGTGGCCTCAGGGGGCATCACTGATCACTCCCCCATTTATCTGGAGGTGTTTGGTCCCCATCCTAAACCAAAAGCTCCATTTAAATTTAACCATGCTTGGCTTCAGGATCCTAAGTATATAAACATGGTCTCGGAATATTGGAATACCAACCTGATTGATAGACATGATTCCTTGACAAAGGGTTTCTGTCACAACTTGTCCCTGCTCAATCATCTATCTATCAACTAGGCAAAAGAGAAAATTAGAGGGAGGAGCTTTTATTATCACAAATTGATTCTGAGTTGAGTATAATGCTCGATGATTGAAACCTGGGTTTTGCTTTAGGAAATGATAAAGCTCACCTGATTGAGCTATAAATCCAAAAGGCAAGAATTCTGAAGGAGAAAGAGGAATCTTGGCGACTCAGAAGCAGAGCTATATGGTTAAAATCAAGCGATGACAACACAAGATTCTTTCAGAACTATGCAAAAGGTAGAAAAGTTTCAAACACTATATGGAACTTACCTCTACCTGATGGAGGAGTAGTTGACACTTTTAGCAAACTCTCCCATCTAGGCACCTCTCATTTCAGGAATCTCTTCAAAAACCCTCCTGGGTCAAACTTGGCTAATATCATCAATGCGGCAGGACATTTTCCCCGATTTGTAAATGATGATGAGGTCGAGGAGTTAATCGCCCCTATTACTGCAAGCGAACTGAAAGGAACGCTGAAATGGTTCAAAAAGGACAAGAGTCCTGGTCCGGACGGGTGGACGATAGAATTCTATCTCGCATTCTATGAACTTATGGGGAATGATCTGTTAAAAGTTGTGGAAGAATGTAGAGTATCTGGATCTTTGTACAATGCTGTCAATTCGACCTTTATTGCCCTTATCCCAAAATCTGATTCCCCTTCCTCTTTCAATGACTATCGGCCTATCTCATTATGCAATTATCTATATAAAATCATCTCCAAGGTCATTACAAATTGTCTTTCGCCCATTCTTTCTTGCCATATCGCCCCCCAACAATTTTCCTTTCTAGATCACCATCAAATCCAAGAAGCCATTGGCTTGGCCCATGAGGCCAACCACTCGATCCGGACTAAACACCTAAAGGGTATCATCTTAAAGATCGACGTAGCAAGAGAATTTAACCGTGTCAGTTGGCTCTACATCAAGATGCTCCTTATACATCTGGGCTTCCCCCATGATTTCATTGCTTGGATTATGGCCTGCATCACCTCCCCTACCTACAGTGTCCTCATCAATGGATCTTCCTCCCACTTCTTTCATGCTGAGCGGGGACTCAGACAAGGCCGCCCCTCTCTCCCCTCCTCTTTCTGATTGTTATGGATGGGCTTAGCCATTTACTAGCTTCTGCCAAAAGAGATGGCAGCCTTTGTGGCCTCAAGATATCTGACTCCTGCTTCTCACTCATCTCCTATTTTTGGATGATGTTCTCATTTTCTTGGATGGGAGCATTTGAGACTCTCTCACTTTCTCCAAAATTCTCTCCCTCTTCTCGTCTGCTACAGGTGTGCAGGCTAATCATGGGAAATCTACCATTACCTTAGCCCTCACTTCCATCCAGGAGTCACAACTCGCACAACAACACTTCCCTTATTGCATCATACCCCTGGACAGGGGTTTCAAATATCTGGGCTTTTGGATTAAGCCTCTCAGCCATAAAATTGCAGACTAGGTCTGGCTTGTCACCAAGCTGGAAAAAAAGCTTTCTAACTGGAGTCATAGATACTTATCTAGAGCTGGCAGATTAGTGCTCATCAAATCAGTTCTTGAGACCACCCCTGTTTTCTGGATGGCATTAGCATGGATCCCCAGGAACATCATGGCCCGACTGCAACAACTTTGCAGCAGATACCTCTAGAACAGATATCAAGACAAAAAGATCTTCGCCTCGATCAGCTGGAATAAGATCGCCTTGCCTAAAAAAATGGGGAGGCTGGGGACTAAAATACCTTCCCCTATTCGCTCAAGCCCTGATTGCTAAAATGGGTTGGACTCTACTAACTGGGAAAAATCTATGGACTACAATTTCATATCACAAGTACATTTGTCCACATCAAATTATGGATTGGGTCCATTTGCCGAGCTAGCCTAAAACAGGTATCTCATCAGTGTGGAAGGCTCTCTTACACTCCCTGCCTAGCATCAGGAATAATCTTGTTTAGAGAATAAATTATGGATCAAAGACCCACATTGGATTGGATCCTTGGACTGGAGGAGGAGGTAGATTCCAGCTACCAAGAGAACTCATCCAGCACCTTCATTCTCATGAGATCAAGGTTAGAGCACACATAGTGGATCCACTGAACACCAATATATTCACTCAATGATGGAAATATGCCCTACAACTTGATATTCCACTATAGTGGCAGCAGGAATGGCATGAATACACAAATGCACTGTGTGAATCACATATAAGGATCAAGGAAGTGCCAGATGAACTCACTTGGAGTCTTGATGAGAATGGTATCTATTCTCCAAAGACTGGATATCTCAACCTAATCTCACACAAACAGCTGGAGAAAACAGTGTTTTGGTGGAAGAGTATCCGGAAACTAGTATCACCCCCAAGAACAAGTCTGTTCTTTTGGTGTATTCTCAGAGATAAAGTTCCCACGGGAGATTCTCTCACTCACTGATCTTTCCATGGCCCTCACTAGTGTTTTTTATGCAAGAATTCATCTGAATCGACTCTGCATGTATTCCTTCAATGTAATTCTCTGATCAATCTATGGCAGAATATCTCCACATCTATTCATATTTTCGGGCATTGGGAGGGTGACAACATTGGTCGAGCATGGGAAAACTGGTGCAATCTTCATCAAGGCACTAAATTACAATGCCTACCCTTAATCATCTGTTGGCATCTATGGCTGGCTTGAAACTGAATTATTTTTGAAGACATACCTGTTTGTTGGCCGCATATTATAGCCCAAATCATTTCTTCCTATCACAAGTTGCCTGAGCCACACAACCTTGGCCCCGTAGACCTCATGATCCTGCACCTATAGACAAAAATTTTCCTTGGGCATTTTTTGATGGTGCTGTTCAGCACCATGGATGTGGCAGCAGTTTCATTCTATACATTAATGAACATCATTACTACAAAGTAAAGATGGGGCTAGGCGAGGGAACGAATACTTTTGTAGAGCTCATTACACTCCGTCATCTTTTGCATTTTTCATTGGGTCATAACTACATGGATCTAAACATATATGGTGACTCAAAAATCATAGTAAATTGGTTCAATAATATTACTATTTGTCACTTACACACACTCAGTAATATTCTGGATGAAGTGAATTTGTTCAAGGCTCAGTTTAACACTATTACATGCAATCACATTTACAAGGAATATAACAGTAGTACTGACGGGCTTTCCAAGGAGGCCACGGTACTTTCCCAAGGAGAGTGGATGATATGGGAATAGGGAGGCTCCAACAAATATCGCTACTATCATCGGCCCTACAATGATCAAAACTACCACAGGGCAAAGAGCCCCTAGTTTACAGTTTTTTTGGTTATTTTTGATGTATATACTTGGCTCATACATTGTATATATATTTTCTCACAAGCTATATATTTTGTGTATATATTCATAGACCTTTAGCAAAGACAACACCCTGTGTGGTGTATGTGGAATCTACTATAGATGACAGACATATTTATAGCTTTATATTTACTTTTATAGCAGACAGTGACTGAATACCCTGAGTGGTGATGACTGCAACAAGAACAATACAACATATGTTGAAAGCATCTACAACATGTAGTTTTTCAATCATAATGAAAGATTACGATTTTCCAGTGGAAAA
>APFE030355574.1:38010-71828 GCA_000404065.3 Pinus taeda
GCCATTTATCTTAGCTTCTGTTAGCTTTTGTGAGAGTGAAATTTGTTGCACTTGGTCTTGTAATTTTGATATATCATGTAGCATTTCTTCCTCTTCTTCATGAGTCATACTAGAGCTTTCAAGTTGCTTACTAGGTGTTTGAATTTTTCTTTCCTTGGGGCATCAGTTACCAATAATAATGCTCTACTATGCCTTTTGAATTCCTTCAAAATAATTTTTCAAACTAAGCTTAAGCAAAAATTTAAAAAATAATACACACCTTTTTTTTCACTTTGTAGGAGCTTGATATTGCCTTTGATGTATCTCTGTAATTTCAGATCATCCAGTTTTGAACTTGCGAACTGCAGTAGCCATCTGTGTCCTCTTTCCAATGCCACCAGTCTGATCCCAATTCGATTCTCCAAGGAAGAGTTATGCTAAATCTCCCACAGTGACCTGATTATAGACTAGTTTAGTAGAGCGAAATTGTACGACGTGCCACATGTCCCTGTTTCGACCTTTGGCTCTGAAAAATATATAAAAGAAACTATAGTCCATCCTCTTTTTGTATCTTCTTATGAAATTTCAATCCGATGCTCAAAGATAAAGTTATGACGATTTTCCCCAGGTCGCCTGTTTGGAATGTAATTCAGGAGTCTGTAAAAATACCAACTTCCTCAGATCATATCTCCGCAAATATATTGTGAAAAGCTCTGAAATTTGGACCCAACGTTCCATGCGATTTCTTCTCAAATGGGTTTTTTTTTTAGCTTCTGAAACATCACAGAAAAGAATTATAGTGAAAATTCCACGATGACCTATTTGGAGCAGCGAAACTCTAGAATCCAAAGGCTCTAATACCAAATGTTATGAAACCAACTCACAAAAAGATAGAAAAAATAGATCAACACCTTAGAATTCAACCTCTTCGAGGGGGCAACCTCCTTTACATTGCACAAATGAATGATTCTTTGATGATTCAAATGACAAAACCTCCTTTCTATATATAGGAGTCTAAGGAGTCACGATATAACCCAGCCGACCTAACAGTAATAACATAAAGACACAAAAATAACAATAGAGGGATTCTATGGGGCACAATAATAACAATATGGAGACAATAGGGGCACAACAATATTAATAAGGGATACAACTACAATAGTAATGGGGTAATCCCTAGTATTATAGGGACCTAACATATATTTATTTTAATTAGTCAAACTAATCAACATAAAGTGGTCCCACGTTAGATGTTATTAGTGCAAAAAACCATTAATGGTGGAATTGAACATTATGCAACATTTATTTACCATTTGTAACAAATTGGACAACACATTTTCATATTGGATATAGTGTCAGATATTCGATGGTAAAAGAACTATCCTTGGTTATTCGACGACAGAAGAGATTATAGAAAAAATCTGATAATCGAAAGGATAGGGCATTCCGTTGAATATTCGACCAGTAAAGAACTGTCGCCAGATATTTGATGGTAGTCAAGATTTTAGAAAACAAAAAAAATTATAAAACTTCCGACACTTTTCCCGCTTTTATCCATTTCATCGAATTTCGCCATCAAAATTCCCACCCAAATGTAGTAGTGTCACATGTTGATGTCCAAACTTGCTCTATTGTTGATTCTAATCAAAACATAATTGTCTCATGCACTTGAAGTACTAGCTGCAATTTATAAAATCAATGCTCCTAAAATATTTTTTTTAATATTTTCTTAGTCAGTTCAGTGATATTGTCCTCAAGAAAGAAAAAGGAGACTATAATCAAATTGTTCGAGATAGGCTTAGGGATGACAAGAAAAAACTCAACATAATGAAAGATTATCCTATTGTTGTTTTTAAAAGACATTTTAGGTTTATAATTAAAATGTTTTCTAGTATTTATAGGAAGCTAACCCTGAACATTGCAAATTTGAATAGGCGCCTCTAATTCTTGGGATTTATAATCAATCATAAAGATTCCACTAGGCAAACATTTTGTCCAAAATCTTGTCAGATGCTATAAAAGTTTCATTGTCATCCCCTCCTGGTTTTGAGCTAGTTTTCTATATGTCTGCTTATATTTTATATATTGTAATGGATTCAATACCATTTCCTTTACTAGGATGGAGTTATTATTTTGATAATCACTTAACTATTCAAGACTACATAGTAATTTTGTGGGAAAACAATTTGAAAGGTCATTTTTATAATATATGTGAAAAAGTTATGAATCCAATATATTATATTTACATGTCCCCCATGGATTAGAAAAGATTTCGAGAAGTTGTGGCTTAAATTGGTAATTGGTTTATTGAGGAGACTTTCTCCTATATCATAATATATAGCAGTGAGGTAGGACCCCTTGTTCTACCAAAATTCAATCTTGATAGATTAGTTATTCAAGAAATAGCTAATCAAACTACACAACATGGAAAAATCAATAAATTAAGTTGCAGAAGAAGGTATGGCCTAATTTTCCTATTAAAATTGGTCAAATGACTTTAAGAGACAAAGTTCGTTCAAGGGTTGAAGCACACGTGATTCATAATGTTTGGTTGAATTCACTACCATTTTACAACTATGATCCTACAAATGTCATTATCAAACATTAAAAATAAATTATTTATTCAAAAACTTACCAAAATCAAACCCCTCCATTTGATTATGTATTTATTTGTGTTGATGATTTTCAACAAGTTATCAATAGGAGGTCAATTCATGGAAGAAGAAGAGAAAGTCAAAGTCCAAAAGTTTAGGGAGGAAACTTATGATGAGTTTCTTAAGCAGATGAGTCTCCAAAGCTCAATTCCTTTTGGGAAACTCAAATCATTTGATAATTTATCTATTGATTTTACTCATATTCCACCCAAACAAGATCTTGAAGCTAAAAAAATGTTAAAATATTTTGATTCATTTGATATCTCGTCTTTGTTGCTAGGAGATAAAGAAAGAAACATGATAGAGTAATCAAAGGAAGTTCAAGTAGAAAATGAAAAAGGTCCTCTTGAGTATGGTCTTTCTACAAAAAATGAGTTGGTTCAAAAGACAACTTCTCATGCATAAAAGATGCTTATTATTGATGTTGATTCTCCAGAACAAATAGATCATATGGAAACTCAACCAATAAAAGATACTACCTATGAGGAAAAAGAAAAAGAGCCATCTTAAGAGATAAATAATGTTCATAAATTGTGTTAAAAATTAATTAACAAAGCAATGGAATTAATAAAATATTGCAGATAAACAAACACAGAAAAGCATAAAACAAGAGAAACATAGATAGACATGGTTCACCCAATTTGGGCTACATCCATGGAGAAACAACCAATCCTTCCTTTTATATTGTCCAACAAAATGAAGATATACAACCAATAAATCTATTGTAATTTCCTCTTCGCTCTTACACAATCTCCTCTCTCTTTCTTGCGTATAATAATAATTATCCACAACCGCAATACAATTCCCTTGTATCAACAGGGGGTTTCCTTCTAGGGTAAAAACCCTAAATCAACATAACTTCTACTGACAGATCTTCCACCTAATGAACAACCCAGGTTGACTATGAAATTACAATATTTTACAAGGCAATTTTTCATCTAATTTTTGCTTTGGGGGAGCTACCCCCGAACCCCTGCCAAGGGGGGCTAGGTGGCTTTGGCCACCACAACTGGACCCTCCAGTGACACTAGTGGGGGGGAATCCACCCCTACCCCCCCCCCAGACCCCCACTTCAGGGATTGTGATTCAACCACGACTGAAACAAAAAACCTTTGAACAATTAGGAAGATAATCAGGTTCCACACCCAACAAACTCATGACAATATTAGCAAAGAAATTCAACCTAATCCAACACCAACATTTCCAAAAATATCTAAAATAACTTTGAAGTATTTTCAAACTCCAAAGTCTTTTATCAATATTGCATCTCCAAATGTTTCAGTAACACCTATTTCAACCAATGTTCCTCTAACATTATCTATTTTCAAACCATTATTTGAAGTTGAACCAGTAGTTGACAGAATGTCGCCTCTCATTGATTATTATTATAATTTTCAAACAAAATCAATTGTTAAAAGAACCAGGAAAAGAAATTGAATGACATTGAAACAATATCTGCATTTAGTCGGCATACTACTGGTGATCCAAAGGAAAAAGTCCAAGAATCCACTCAAGCTCTTAGTGCCTTTTTCAATTATCAACAAAATACAATGAGTGAATTTTCTCTTGATTATGATAAGAAAATCCAAAGAATAAAATAAATGGAAGTTGAATTAGATAAGATTAAAATATTCATTGAAGAGCAATGGCAAGAACATTCCACTTTTAGCAGAGAGGGACTTGCAATATCTCAAAAATAGTTAGATGAAAAATCAATACAGAGAAGTTAAAATATGCATAATGATTTACAATAAAAATTAGCAGAGATGGAGAGAAAACATACACAAGAAGTTGATAACATAAGAAGAAATTATGAGGATCAGATCAAAATTCTTAATGAAGAAGATGAGAGTAGAATAGAGATAATATCTTATGCACTAAAAGAACAAGTTGAAACTCTTAAATTGCTAGTGAAGTAAAATCAAGAAGTTGATCAAAGTATAATCATGATAAGACAATAGGCCCTTTAGGTTACCAATTATTGCAAAAGAACCAAATTAAGTTTTACAAGTAGATGGACAAATATATAGATTTTATCAAGACATTGTTAATCTTAATGACAATATTGAATCTTTAAAAAAAACAAAAATATCAGCCAAAGATAGCATCTTAATCCTGGATTGGGAAAAACAATTAAACCCATAAAATATCAAAAAAAGCTCCCAAGAAAAATGTAAAACTTTTGGTTTCTTGATGAGGGCAAAGGAGATTTGATCATAAAGAAATTTAAGAATGGATTAAAAACATTATTCAACTGTGTGATAAAGTTTGGGATTCTGGCTTAGATACTGTTGAAGAATTCGATTTACCAAGTAAAGAATTTAAGGGAAGCAATAACATGGATTACCAATCAACATGAAGTTGAAGAAAAAGAGCAGCAAATGAAAAGATAATTAAAGAAATTAAAGTATGGAATTAACTTGACAAATTAATCCATTTTAGCAAATTAAGTTGATTTCAAAATTTTCCACTACATATTATTTAGATTTGGCGGAAAGTCAGATTGCTATTGCTCATTTTGTTCCTGTGCACTTCTCTTCATTCAATGAACACTTTTAGAATGTTTCCAGCTTATGCTCCGAACTTGTTTCCAGCTGAAACGTACAAAGAATATCAAAGTGAGGAGTTAGGATTATTTTTATTGAAGAAAATCTTTTATGAACTTATCCTATCTTTATTTCTTATTTATATGACCCGAGAATTGTGAAGACTGGAGACTTTAATTTTATAGTCACAGTTTTTCTTTGAAGCTTTTCGAATGTCACTTTTAGAACTTCATGTGTACTCGAGATACGAGCTTGATATCTTGCGCTTTTTTTAATTACTTAATTGATGCTTCTGGTATTTATGGTCCAACTTATTTACATATTACTTTCTGTGGAATGTTGGGATATACTGCTAAATATTTTCTTTGAAGCATTTCAATATATTTTATTGTCAAAACCGATAAGCATTTTAGATCTATTATCTGTTTAGTTATCATTGACGATAATAACTCATGTTTAAATGGTAGTTGATTAATTAGCTCTCATTTTTTTAGATAGATTTTATTTTTCTTTTTTCATTTACATTGTATGAAAATAAATATAAAATTTAAAAAAAAAAAATTAATCGCCCATGGGCTCTTGAAAGAGGGTCTCAAAAAATATTTTGTGTGGTTAACTGGACCCAAATTCTAATCAGAATCAAACATTCATAATCTTTTTCTTGAAGTATTATGTTGAAAGAATTGCCCATCTCACTACCCTCATTGTTGTTTGATCTTTCAGGCCAAATCCCACTTACACACAAAACAATTTGTATATTTTTGTAGTTAATTGTAAATATTAAATTATGTCATATATTTCCCTAATTTAGTGTAATTTCCGTATTCATTTATTTTAGTTTTAAGATAGAATAGGCAATCGAGCCTTTGTTCTGGAGAGTATACAACCAACCCAAACAAAAATGGGTCTAATTGGGACCCTTATCAGGCCAATACTCAAATCATTGCAACTGGGAACTTTTCCCCCTGTTAACATGTAGACAAATGTGCCTAATCCAATGGGATTCAAAATGGGATTTTGTTAGCACGAAACTTGCCAAATTCTGATGCCATTGGAAATAAATGATTGAGCTAACCCCTTAGGCTTAAATGTTTGGAAACATATAATCCCACCCTCAAGCACTTGGAAAAGAGATTGTTGGTACCTTGATAGCTCCAATTAGCCTTTGATGGCATCAATGTCACAAGTGAGTTTTTAATATTGGGTGGATAGGTTAACACTTTATCTTCTTACTACCTAAGTTGGACCCAAATAACAAGTAATACCCCATATTTTGTAATGTAATTGTACATGATTGATATATAGGTCGGGGAGTCGGGTGACATGGCCAAGGGCTAAACTACGTATTATACACAATATACATCATAAGGACAATACTGAAATACACGTTGGTTGCATGATATAAGGAAAAAAAGAGTATGAAGGCCCATGACTCCATGATAGGGGAACAAGAGGGGTCTGAGTGGACCCAAAGGAGCCAAAGCCCAAGTCAAGAGATAAAATACTAATTTTATTATATTCTAAAGTACCTTAATCTTAAAGAAGATCAATTTTGGGGAATTATGCCAAGTAGTTGGGAAAATACTTCTCTTTTTCCAAGTGGAAAGTTACATACATGCAAAGGTCTTAGCTTTGGGAAAGGAGAGTGAAGCATGCCTTCAATATGTTATTCATGCTTTCATTATACCACTGTAGTCTTACCAATTCAAGTGGTCACCCAAGTTTAAAACTTCCATAAAAGTGTTCATGGAGTCCCACCATAAAGATTTTCTTATCCAACTACATTGCAGCTCTAATAGGAGGTGAGATACCCTGAGGTGTTGTGTTGTAGAGAAGGGGATCCACTATTGGGTTGTGTGGGTTAAAGAGAAGAATATAGTTGGTGACTGGGTTGGCTATTTGAGTGGGTAAATTATGCACTAAATGTTATTGGGTTAAGGGTTAAATGATCTTTTTATCCCTTATGGTGTCATAGCCCTAGCTCGGGGGTGACCTCCCATTGAGAGTCTTGGAAAAAATGTGGCCAAGGCTAGGAATAATGTCCTTAGTTAATAGCTCGTTGTGGTTCTTCATTAAGATAAGTGTTCCAATTTTGTGTTGTCATAATATGATTGATTATGTATATTTTCTATGTAATTTTCGTCAATATTTTATTGTATATGTTACATTACATAATCCTATTAATTATGCACTAATTATGAATTACAATGTAGAATGTTAGACCCACATACTTGTGCATATGCAGGGCATACACATTAATTCGTATCAGAATTGTAATTTTGAAATTTACAACCAAGCATATGAAGGAAATTTGAAATTTAAAGGGTTAAAAATTAGTTAATGGTAATGTGACCCTGTACTAGGTCTATTACAAAGTTTTATTAAAGCATTGTGGAGCCCAGGAAAAAGAAAATTTAAAAATTGGTGGTATAAGAGATGGTGTAAAGTAGTAGTGTTACCCAATTGATGGGATGCAATACTTGCATGGTGGTATTAGAGTACAAGTTGCAACATCGGTCTCGCAAAGAAGAGATGTAGCCATTGATCAAGAAAATTTACAAAGGAAAAGTTGTAGAGGTGGTCTGCAAGGTGTTTGAAGAAATGTTCCATGAGAAATTTGAGACAAACTTAGGGAAAATGTAATAATTAAGACTCTAAAGGAAAATTCCCCAATTCTTAAAAATATTTTAAGTTCATTTAGGCCTATAATGGCTGAATTTTGAAATTTTCATTGATTGAAGGGAAAACTGGGTGAAATTTTCAAATATTTAGGGTGAAATTGCCCAATTTGGTGCTTGACAAATATCATAAAGATTATGTTCCAAGTATAGAGGGTGAGATTGGAGCTCAAATTAAACACGAGTGAGCACAATTGTAGAGTTTCATGGCAACTGTGAAGCTAAATTTTGGAAAATTGTCCATTATAGGCCAAATTGAAAATTGGGAAAAATATGTGTAGCTCTTTTTTTTTGGAAAATTTGATACTAGTGATGTTACACCATGGGGGTGCAATGTGTCAAGTAATGTGGCACTAATATGGTGGAAATTTCTACGGCCATGTGGCAGTGTTATGGTGTATGTTCAAGGGCCATATGACAAGGACATGATGGCAGAGGTAGAGGTTGGGCATTATCTCTCAATATGGACATCAACGGTTGATTAGAAAATCAGCTACGTCCAAAAGTCATAGTTGTGGATAGGCATAGCATGGAATAAATAGTGTAGAAGGATATGTCAAACACCATTCCTTTACATGAGCATCAAAGGAATGTTGGAGAACCAAATCTTCCAAAATTTGTGGAATGCAAAGTGCAGAAGGATAAATCAAGCACCATTCCTCCACATGGGCATCAAAGGAATGTTAGAAAATCAACTGACTTTAGAACTTGAAAAATGTGGGATGTGGAGTGTGAAAGGATAGATCAAGCACCATTCCTTCATAATGGCATCAAAGGAATTCCAAAAACTCGATTAAGTTTAGAACTCACAAAATGTAGAATGAAAAGCATAGAAGAATAGGTCAAGCACCAGTTCTCCACATGGACATCAAAGCAAGGTAAAATAAACTAACCCAGAACTTGTGAAATGTTGAATGTAGGATATAGAGTGTAGATTATGGTCATGCATGACTTTGATATGGAGATAAGGAAAGTTTCTTGACTTCCATATAGGTGGGACCCGAGATAAAAGTAAATATATGAGAAATAAAAATGAAAAGGAGAAGAGATGTGATGAGTAAATAAGGGGAAGGAGATATAAAGAGGTGGATAAAGAATAAGTGGCCATAGGACGATCATGTAGGGTTGGGTGGATAAGATGGTGACATGGAACCACCACAAGGGTGCCACATGGACCTAGATGCCACATCAACACCTCATGATCAAGCCACATCATCATATTATTAAGAAATTTCTCATTAATTTATAGATGTTGAACTTCAAGGGTTGTTTGAGGGCATAAACAACAATTTATTTTTGTTGGAACTAGAGAACTATGTGCACCAAGATACACATGATATTTATAGTTAAATGGAAAAGTTTAGCTATACATACCATGTGTACCTTGGAAACTAGGATTTCCATATATCACTTACAAGGGAAGGCTTCTATGTGGTGATATCAATTGAAAAAGGTCAAGCACTTGAATGAGAAGAAAATCACTTGGAAGCAATTCAAATTTTACTTTGAGAATAAGTATTTGTATGACTAATTTTATGACAAAAAGATGCAATATTTCTTTGAATTCAAGTTGCATAGTATGACTATGGATGAGTGTGAGAGGAACTTCTTAGAATTGTTGAGAAATGTTGGTTTCATAAAGGATGAGAAAGTCAAAATCCAAATATTCTCGAGTGGATTACCTTCTTTCTACAATGGAAAAATCAAATTTGATGAAAGAAAAACTTTAGAGGAAATAATAAGAAAGGATAAATGATTGTGTGAGAAAATAAATAAGGAGAAACATTCTAGAGTTCTTAGAAGGACAAGAAGAAGGAAAAGGTGGAACAAAGAAGAAAGGAATTCAAACCACTCCAATATTTTATTAGCATACCTAATTGTATATCAATAACTCTGGCTATCCCAAATTGAATCCAAGATGACAAAGTATTTAGGGAAATCCCCAATACCACCAATAAAATGTTGGGGTTGTAAATGGGAGCACTTATATAGAGATTTACCTCATAAGAAGGGAAAAATGGGGATTGTTTACAACCTCTAGGAGGCGACCATACATGATTGAGGTGGAAGGTAAGATTTCAAATTAGGTTTTCACATTTTTAATTAATCAAGGGGCAAGTCATAATTATATGGATCCAAAGAGAGTGGATATATTTCACTTAAAAAGAAACAAGCTTGGAAGGTCATGGTTAGTCTTGCTAGTCATTGGAACAAAATGAAAGATTAATGAAATTGTAAGGAGTTGTACCATAAATCTAAATGAAGTGGACATAATTGCATATTTGAATATTATTCCATTGGGGTCCTATGAAATTCTCATTGGTGTGGATTGGTTGGAAAATAATCATGTTATACTAGATTATTACAACAAGGAATTCACTTGTCTTGATGAGGAGGGGTAGCAATTAAGAGTGCAAGGAATTCCAAGGCCTATTTCCATTAGAGAAATTTCAGCCTTACAACTAAAAAGATGCTTTAGAAAAGAGTTTTGATTATTTGTAGCCCATGTAGGGGAGCCAACCAAGAATACAAGACTAAATGTAGATGACTATCTAGTGCTACAAGGGATGAGAATGTGTTTGGAGAGATTCCAGGTTTACCAACTAAAATAGACATAGATTTTTCTACTAATCTAATGTTTGGAGCTACTCTAACATCCAAAACACCTTATAGATTGAGCACACTAGAATTGGAAGAGATACAAATGTAGCTTGAATATATTTTGACAAAGGGGTATATAAACCCAATCATGTCAACATGGCCCCAATGTTCTTTTTCAAGCAGAAACATGGAAAATTGAGTTTAGGCAGTTGAAAAATGTTACAATCAAGAATAAAAATCCTTTGTCAAGGATAGACAACTTATTTTATCAATTAAAAGGAGCTAAGGTATTTTCTATGATTAACACGAGGTCAAGATACCATCAAGTATTGATCAAAGAAGAATACATTAGCAAGAAAACCTTCAAAACTAGATATGACTATTATGAATTTTAGTGGTGTCGTTTGGATTATAAAATGCTCTAGATGCCTTTATGTGTCTTGTGAATGATATTTTATAGAATTATTCAGACAAGTTTGTCATAGTATTTTTGGATGACATACTTATTTTTTCAAGGTCTGACTAAGAGCATGAACAATAATTGAGGATGGTGGTACAAGTTCGCATGGAAAATCAACTTTATATTAAACCAAGCAAATGCTCATTTTACCTAGGTAAAACTCATTACTTGGGTCATATAATCTTAGAGCAAGGTGTGGCATTCGACCCAGAGAAAATCAAAGCAATCAATGAATGGCCAACACCAAGAAATGTCATAGATGTTAGATCTTTCATGGGACTAATAGGCTACTACAAAAGATTTATTGAAGGGTTCTAAAAAATATCACACTTAATCACTTCTTTGAAAAATAAGGGTATAAGGCTTGAATGGAAACATCAATGTGAATAAGCCTTCATCTATTTGAAGAAGATTTTGATTAGTGCACCAATTGTTAAGATAGTTGACCCAAATGAAGATTTTATTATGTGCACCAATGCATTCAGGAGGGGGTTTGAGAAGTACTCATGCAAAATGAATATGTAGTATGTTATGAATCTATGAAATTGAAGATGCATGAAAGAATTATGCTATTCATTTCTTGGAGTCAGGAGCCATAATGCATGCTCTAAGGATGTGGAGACATTACCTCATGGGAAAGAGCTTTCAATTGAAATAAGACCATAGTGCTTTGGAGTATTATATTGAACAAGCAAGCTTGAATGCAAGGCAAGTGAGATGGATGGAAATTAATATGAGTATGATTTCAAAATAAAGCACACCAAAGGAAAATAGAAAAAAGTGGTTGATGCATTCAAGAAAAGATTAAATGATCATATACATGTTACAACCATAGGCATGTACCATACATATTTAAAAATAAAAATTCTATAGGTTGCAAAATCATATCAACGATATTTGCAAATGAAGGTAGTGCTACAAAAAGCTAAGCTACAACCAAAACATGCAATTTATGACCTGAAAGAAGATGAAATCCTTATGTACATAGGTAAAATATATGCGTCCAATTCACAAGATTTGAACATTTTAATTTTAAAATAAACATGTGACGGTCCTTATGCTAGACACCCAGTTTATTAGAAGACTCTTTAAGACACAAAAGTCGATATGTTTATCCAGGCTCAAATAAGGATGTAGTAGGTTACATTTCTAGATGCACAAATTTCCAAAAAGTGAAGGATGAGAATGGGAACCTAGCTAGTTTTCTACATCCATTACCATTCCATAGTCGAAACAGGTGATAGTTACCATTGTTTTTATCACCAAATTTTCCATAAGAGTGAAACAACTTGACACACTTATGGTGGTGGTGGATAAGTTAGCTGAATAAACACATTGTATTCCAGTTAAGATGAATCATAAGGCATCAAACCTAGTAGAAATATGCATGAAAGTAGTGGCCAGATTTCATCGAGTGACCAAATATATTATGTGATGTAAAGATTCCAAATTTACTTCAAAAATTTTGGAAAGGTTATTTCAATCGACTAGGAAGTCATTTAAATCTCAGCACAGCCTATCATACACAAACATATGAAAAAAATAATAATTAATCTGATTATTGAAGATATGCTCAGAATGATGTAATCGATGGATCATCCAAGGTTGAAATTTCCTACAATAATGGGTACAAGTTTCATCAAAGATGATCGCATTTGAGGCATTATGACCAAAATTTATAATACTCTAGTCAGTTGGGATCACCCAATGGAAAAAAATGATGCTTGGGCCAAAGACTCCCAAGGAAATGGAGGAAAAAGTAATAAAAAATTAACATAATTAGAACACATCCTAGGATATACAACAATATTATGCATACAAGGGAAAAGTATCCAGTCAAGTGGGTGAACATGTATTCCTAAAAATGGGACCAACAAGGAGCTCAATGAAATTGGTAAATTGTAGAAAGTTAGTAGCTATATTTTGTGACCCTAGGAGATCTTGAGAAGAATTAAGCTAGTTGCATATGAACTTGCATTGCTTTCCTGCATGCATATGCATAATGTATTTCATGTTTCATTATTGTAAAAGTATGTATGTGACCCTAACCATGTCATTGATTAGAATACGATTCAGGTGGAGTTCAAGGGGACTTTTAATTAGAGCTTGTGTGCATCTTGGACCTAAAATTCAGGGAGCTCCAAAACGAAGCCATAGGGATGGTAAAGGTCTAGTGGAGCTATTACAACCCGAAGGATGCTACATGAGAATTGGAGGATGTTATGTCATAGGCATACACACAATTGTTTTAACAATTTTGATGTATATATTGTATACAATGACCTTGAGTAGTATTGTGCATTAAGGCCAATGTGAAAATAAGGGGGTGGGGAATGTTATACCCTAGATTTTGCAATGTGATTGTACATAACTACTATATAGATTGGTGAGCTAGATAACATGGCCAAGGGACAAACTAATATAGTAGATAATGTACATAATAATAATAATAATAATATAGTTTGGTTGAATGAAAAAAGGAAGAAAAGAGCATGGGGGGCAAAGCCAAAGTCGAGAGATATTTTTAAAATATTTAAAGTACCTTAACTTTTGGAGAAGATCAACTTTGGGGAATTATGTCAAGTAGTTAGTAAAATGCTTCTCCTTGTGCCAAGTGGCAAGTTACATGCATGAAAAGGTCTTAGCTTTGTGAAAGGAGGGAGGCGTGAATTCATTCTCCCATTCATTCTTTCGTGCTATCATTCCAAGCATATCAATTCATATGGTTGGCCAAGATTAGGAAGGGAAAATTTTACAAAGAACTGGATTTCATATAAAACAAGTGTAACAATGTCATAGAAGCATCCTTGGTGTCCCAATTGGGAGAATATTCTAGCCAACCCACACTAAGGCCCTTATATGAGGTGATATATCTTGGGGTACATCTTTATAGATAAGGGGATCCCCTCTTTGGTTTTGTGGGTTGAAGAAGAGAAGTGATTTGGTGAGTGGGATGGTTGTTTGAGTGAGTAAATTATGCACAAGAGGGTATTGGGTTGAGATTTATAGTTCTCTTGTTACCCCTTGTGGTGTCATAGTCATAGCTCGAGGAGAACAACAATGTCTAAGGCTAGGAGGAACATCCTTAGTCAACAACTAGTTGTGGTTCTCCATTTTAGATAAGTGTTCTAATCTTGCATTTTCCTAATATGATTGATTATTTGTATTTTATATATAATTTCTACCAATATTTTAATGTATACACTACATTACATACTCATGTCAATTATGTTTAAATTATGCATGAATTATGAATGACAATGCATAATGTTAGACTTACATATTTGTGCACATATAGGGCATACTCATTATTTGATTTTTCAGTTATAACTTTGAAATTTGCAACCAAGTGTATGAGGGAAATTTGAATTTTAATGGTTTTAGAATTAGTTGATGGTAATATGACCCCACTCAAGGATGGTTCAGTCCATTACAAAGTGGTATAAGAGCATTGTTGAGACCAAATTAAAGGAAATTTAAAAATTGGTGGCATCGAAGTTGGTGTAAAGTAGTAATGACCTAGTTGGTGGGCCAAGGATGCGATATAACAATAAATGAATAAATAAATTACAATTAAAAAGTAATATAAAAAAATAACCTAATTTAAGGTCATGGTTTAACCTTATTTATCTAAAATGTTTTAAGGCCTTATCAAGCATGGTAACATATTTAAAAGGTTGTGTGTGTGTGTGTGCGCGCACACGCGCATGTGACCAAACCTAAGTTAAACATTATATTTTTTATTATTATTAACTAATTAGTAGAAAATGTAGTTTGATCAATCACATATAGAATCTATGTTTTCAACCTTTGTTAGTTTTCCATCATGAAAATTTGATGAGGTAGTCTTTGTTAAGATTATGATATTAGATTGATGGAATTGCTGTTTTACTAAAATGATTTTAGAACCCTTGAAAAGCCTTATTATAACCAATTTGTGTAAATTAACATTTGATATCTTCGATTCCGCAGATACAAAATGATCATTACTAGATTTTATTCAAAATTTTCTTTATATTTATTGGTCAAAAGAGGGCCAATCCATAGCACATTTGTGGTCTCCAAGGAGGAAATGCATGCTCTCAATCATTAGGTCCACTCAGTTTATAAATAATGACAAATAAATTAATCACAATAACAAACTCATTGGCATAAATAAAATCAAATAATCCAAACATATTTGGATTAGGCACTTCTTGGAATGAAAGTTGCCAAATCTCAAGGACATTTCCAACAATCAATTGAGCTAACCCCTCAAGTTTAAAAGTTTTGGAAACATATTGTCCAACCCTCAAACACTTAAGAAAGAGATTGATTATATCTTGCCAACCCCAATGCACCCATGAGAGGAATTCCTATTGATGGACCAAAGAAATGCAATAAGAATGTTAAAGTCCTCACTTTACATGTCAACCCAAGGCTCATACAAAGTCACAAGTGTTGTGCACTGTATATGAAAACTACACTGAAACAACCATCTTTCAAAAATGGATCATGGTAATTCTAAGAATGTAATATTTAAACAAGCAAATAAACATAAAGAAATTTTTTATTCTACTTCAAAAAAAGTTGTAAATTGAAAGAAAATTACTCTAATAAGAAGAAAGGAAACAATTCTATGTGGTTGTGAATACTTAAATCCTAGGGCCTCAGCCTTATATTAGAGGCATTTCTCTTACCATTCCCTTCGTTTTGAGGTTTCCTATTGTGATTTTTCTGTTGATCGAAGTTTCCCCATGGTGGTTTGTTTAGCATCTCCCCGTGTCCCATATTATTTAGTTTGGGCTATCTTTAGGATCTAGCTAGAATGCTTGATATTTTTTTTCCTCTTGATGTTATTCATGTTGGAATAATATTCATCACGATCTCATTAAAGAGTTTTCTTATGTTTTTCTATATTCTTATGGATAGAGAAGGGTCAACGATGGTCTCCCTTTTGAACGTAAGTTTTAATTCAACAGGGTTGATACCTTGTTATAGAATGTTTGGGAAACCAGAATATGTGTGTTCTCAATTTATTGTATGCAAATCTTAGTAGCAAATTAGAGAAACAAGATTTCTAAGAGAAATTATAATGAAGATCTCAACAGTATTTCCGGACATATGAGCTAGGCTCTTTACTGTAGGAATTCACCCTGCTCAAACCTTCACTTACAATATGATAATTCATGTGAATGTTCTGCTCCCTCGTATGCATGAGGTGCATACTCAAATGAACAACATCCATTAGGAAAAACCTGAAGACGAAAGTGTCCCCACAAGGTTATCAATCTTATAAATAATCTTAGTCAGTGACTTGTAATTTTTTTTTTTTTATAGACAACTTTTGGCATTGTTACAAGCATTGTGATAGGTTTACTACCAATGAATGTGTAAAAATGAAACCTCAATATAAGAGAGATTTTATGAATCTAGAAAGAGAGACTATGGGAAGGGTTCTTCAATCAATTTTTGTATGTACCATCTGAGCTTTACACTCAGGATATTTCAATATAAAATCTCCACAACTCCTCTTAAAAGAAAAGAAAAGGAATTTTGCAATAAAGTAATTGTGCATAAAGGAAATGAACAAAAGGTAAATTGCAGAAGTTAAAGTATTGTAATAACAAGAAATCACAAACCATAAAGCAAAATATTCTAGTGATAAACCATAAAGTAAAAATAATAAAATAAACACATGAAAATAAATGCATGTTGGCAATGAGAGTATAAAATTTGCAAAACTTAAACCATATATCTTGGAAGAGAATAAAATAGTAGCCATTTGATCCATATATAGAGGGGATTCAACCTCCATTGCAACTCCAAAGTAGGCGCAAAGCCTAAAGCAAGCAATGGGTTGAATCCCTCAAGATAAAAACATTATTTTAAGTAAGAAACTTGAACTAAAATTTTGTATTACTTCCAAATTGGAATTTGAAAATTGATAAATGACAATCCTTTAGAAGATAATTCATTTTATACTTGGAAATAAATCCTAAGTAAGCCTTGCAATCGATCCCTTGATTGATGAAATCTGTCCTAAAATGTCCCAAAATCATGCAACTTGTTTAGTTGGATTAGTCCATTCTTCTATAGAAGTTGAACCTCCACACCTTCAAGTTTGTTTAGAGAAATAAATGAGGGAGATCAATCTTGTCTTGCTAGATAATAATATGCGATAATAATATAAACCATAAACAACTCTAGAATCAAGCACGTCACATTTCAACTTAAATTGAGCTAATTATATATAATTATATAAACATAATCCATCTTAGTCATCATATTGATCATTTTTTCTTGAAGGTTATGGATTAAGGGAAATAATATATGAAATGTAGATGTAAAATGGGCCATAAAAATAGCCAAGTTGTAGTTCCATCATCAACCCCAATTGAACTTTTTGCATGCCCTTGTGTAACAAAACAATTTCCTAAAAATCGATTTTGATCATGCCTAATCCTCTTGTGATCTTATCCATTGGCTATCATCGAATATTTGGATACATTGGAGTTCTTAGGTAATTCATTAAAGCATTTATACTCTAGAGTCCTCTATTTCTTAACTACGCGAGTGGGGATCTATAATTGATTTTTTTGAAAAGAATCTCCTCAGTATCCCTTGATGAAATATATAATGGAAATGGATAAATATATTTTATGTACATTGAAATTTTTTTAGACTTTGATTCTATACCAAAGGTGAGAACCAATCAAAACACTTGAACTACTTAGTTTTCTTGATTTTTCTAGACTGCACCTGTAGGTGATTGTACTAAAATTATTTAATCCACTTAATATGATTTTCCTTCATTAAATTATTATGAGAAGTAGATAAGCATGTTCAATACCATTAGTAAAAATATCAGTGCATGATTCCAAGGAATGAATGATAACCAATCAAAACATTATACCACTCTATTTTATCTGAGTTTCCAAGACTATTAGTGTAGAGGATTGTAATAAAATTATTTAACCCAATAAACATTAATATACTTTCATGACCCCAGATGCGGGTGACCATACTACGCAGTTATGAGATGGGACGGGCAAGCAGCATGAGCCACCTGCCCGCCATGCGCATCTGTGCCGTGTCCACATGGGAGACTGTTCATAACCGACAGCGCTGGTACAATAGCCATCAAATGCAGCACAGGAGCATTTACGCTCCACCCACCTTCGCCTGCAACACAAGGTTCGGCCCCTCGGCTCTTATGGCGGCCACAGTTATTGCGGGAGGGCTTCGAGGTAAGGGAAATTGCCATATTAAGGGATGCAGCAAAGAATTCGCCATGTTATTACAGGCTTGGTTCGAGATCTTACTGTTACCTCTGGCGCTGTGGAGGTGGAAGTTGGGTCTGAAATCTCAGGCCACTTCCTCTCCCCCGGACTCCTAGACCACTCCTAGCCTCCGTCTTTATGCTGGATTCATATGCGTCTCATTGAACCCTCATCTGTCTTCTGCTTACCATCCTCTGTCAGCATTTCATTCTTTGTGTCGTTCAAATTCCAATTTGGCCTTGAATACCCCTGCAATTATGGTTCGTCCTCGGCAATGTATGCTCAGCCGATGCGGCTCGTCCCGTGGCGGGTCTTCGCACCCTTCTGCTGCTGAGGATACCTCCCACCATTGCCATTGCCATTGTCTCTACCCTTATACTGCGGGCACAAATACACTTAGGCCAAGCCAATTCTTGCCAGCCAATTCACCGGGGTCCTCTACCTCACCCTCCTTCGGTTTTGTTGTCTTCACCTTCAACGCTTCTCTGAACCGCCCCAGAATCAATGCCCATGTCTCTGTGCTCTTCATCAAAGAAGCCCAAGAAGAGGGTGAGTCTAGTGCACAAAGGGAGAATTCACTACCTGCTTAAACCAGGAGAGCCATGGAGACGCCCTCTGCTGTTCCTGTGAAGGATTCGGAAGAACCTGCCAGTCAGAAGGTAGAAGATGGGAAAGAGCCTATCACAGAGGCTGCAGAGGAGGTTCCAGAGTAGGAAATGGAGGAGTATGGTTGTTGCAGGATCGTGGAGGAGGTTCCGGAAGACTAGCCGCGTCTTCTCTCCAGGTTACGTGGCTCGCTATGATGGAATTTTTTCCATGTGTCCTTGTGTCAACATGTCCATGTGTCAGTGCGTCTTGATGTCTAAGGGTCATTGTGTCATGGTGTTAGTTTGTTATGGTGTCTACGCTACAGGGCAATGTCGATGCCTAGGTTTTGTCTATCAAATTTGTCAATGCTCTGTGCCGCAATGTGTTTTTGAAGTCCCCTGCGAGGGAATGTTTTTTGGTTAGATGAAATGCCTGGTTCGTCTTACACTGAGCATGTTGTTGCTCCATGCTGCTATATCCACCAGGCAGTTGGTTCTTCATGACAGCAAGAATGTAATTGTATCCTGTTTCTGTAAATAATAGATTAATTTTACCGAGAAAAAAATAAAAAATATATATATAAAAAAAAAAAAAAAAAAAAAAAAAAAAAAAAAAAAAAAAAAAAAATTAAAAAAAATATATATATATATATATATATATATATATATATATATATATACTTTCATGAAATTTTTATGAGAGGTAAATAAGGATGTTCAATACCTCTATAAAAAATTTAAACCTTAATTCAAATGAACCAATGAGCACCAATCAAAACATCAAACCACTCTATCTTTTCTGACTTTCCCAGAATGTTCCTGTAGGTGAATGCAATAAAATTATTTAACCCACTTAAGTTGAATATCCTTTCATGAAATATTTATGAGAAGTAGATAAGGATTTTCAATACTCCTGTAAAACTTTCAAATCTTGATTCAAAAAAACTAATGAGTACGAATCAAAAAATCATACCATTATCATTGTAGAGAATTCAAAAAGAATGTGAACCATTAGAGTGTTGAATTTGCTTACTCTTGAATGTGAACAATCCTAGATTTGAATTTTTTTCATGACATGAAGCTCGCCCCCCAGGTTGATCACTAATGAGAATTTTGATGGAAGAAATTGTGGAATTAAGAACTTGATCTCAAGTTTAGGTGTTGATGGTTGCATAATATGGCATGAAAATCTAATATACATATAATTAACTCAAAATAAGAGATTTTCAACATACCTTTCTCTTATTGTGAATTGGATTTTAATTTTGCATCTCTGAAATTGTCGTTGCATGATGGTTATGGATTGATCTTGTTACTGTAGGCTACCCTTGTTGATGTTAACCATAATCTGCAAAGTTGAGCTCTATTAGACACACTAGCCTAATATGAGATTTGTTTACATTTTCCAACTTTGACCAACAATTACATTTTTTAGCATAACTTATTCATTTAATATTGGATTAGCATGATTCTAATGGGATAAATAAGCATGCTGATAGAATTATTTCCACTAGAAATAGATTTTAGATGATGCATTGAATTGATAAGCAATATATGCCAAGAAACAATCAGCATGGAAAATTGGAACAAAGTACATTTTCAAACAAGAAGTCACTATTTTGGGTGTAACTTCTTTATAAAATGTCAAAACATAGTGATTTTAATTGGATTGGAAACTAGACTCATAGATCTATGTTCTATAGAAATATGTTTTTAAAATCTCTCCATTTTCCTTTTCGAAAGATGACTATACAACCCATATCAGTGGTATATGAGCAATCTTCTCCCTATTTTTTCTTAATGCATTTCCTTGATGAGGTTAGGGTATAAAGAGTTAGGTCTCGAGCTAGTTTCACTTGGGAATGATCATGCTTACCAACCAAAGAATCCTCTCATGGAAAAAGAAAATGGACATGACATAGTAAGAGATCCTATTAATTTTTTGCTTGAGGAAGCACTCGTGCAACTGAGGAATGAGATGATGGAAATTTTCATCCATATCCTTCAAAGATTACAAATAGTGGATGAGGCAACTTCAACAAGTGGAAATTTCAAAGACGTGATAAACTTCAAGGTACAATTTAACTTTGATATCTCCTTATTTGAAGGCCAAATAAAATTCTGATGCTTTGGATAAATGGTTAAATATGTTAGAGGGCTATTACTTCATCCCAAAAACAATTGACAACGAAAAAATCACCTTCGCACTCCTAAAATCGCTTCTCAATGTCACAGATTGGTGGGAAGGTTACTGGAAGAGACATGGTAAGGATAAGTTCATGATATTCAATGTAGGACCAGCTTGGGAACCTTTTGTTGATTCCCCCAAGGAGGAATTTTATCATGTAGGGAACTTTCAATATGAGTGAAAGTAGATGATGTGAAAGTATGCCAACATTTACCATACCTTGCACTCAAACCTTGGTATTAGAGACTTCAAGTGGTACCCAGTTTTGGAGTATCATAGTGGCCAACACAGGTGTGTCCAAATGAAGAGAATTTTCTTAGACATATGACTTGGAGTTTCTTATTGATACATTATCAAAATTGAGCAAAATTACAAGCAAAGGAATAAGTGGGAGTTTGGATTTGCAAATTTATTGCAATATAATCCTAGAAAAGTTGGACCTAACTCACGGAATAAGGGATAGAGCAAGGATATCCAACCTCAAGACAACTATTCCAACTCATAAATAAAGAAGTGTAATGGAAAGTCAAAGAAGAATAGTGGGAAGTAATGTGAGTTCCACAAAAACCCCTGGCACAACACTTATGAATTCCACTCAAAACAATCATTGTTTGATGAGCTTAAACAAAAAGAAATGGACCATGGCTCAAATTCTAATTTCGAATAGGATAAAGGAAAGTGAATCATCTATGTAGAACCTACTACTACCATCTGTTGGAGTGATGCACAGCTAAATTAAATAAACAAGATAACACAGCAGAAAAAATCATGCACAGAAAACACAGCTTTTAACGTGGTTCACCCAACCAATCTGGGCTACGTCCACCGAACATAGGCATCGGCTATTTATTACTAAAAATAGGAGATTACATCAAGAAATCCTCAAACTCTCACACACTCTTAGCCAACATCCGAATGATTTCCTGTTATATAGCATAGAGAATCTAACAGCCTCATTAACTCCCTCACATCAAATATATGAGGCATTAACTCCCTCCCAACAAACTGGAGTTAATCTAGGACCTGAATTCTATTGTTGTCACCTTCAGATATTTTTGCTTATTTGATTCCAAACAGAAAATCTCAACAATGTCCACCTTGACAACAATTAGCCTGATGCCCTGTTATTATTATTTTATCTTTTCTGCAAGAAAAGAGAAGCCAAACACCAGCGTAGCTTCTCCAACAAAACTGGTTTCATGAACATGTCTGCACAGTTCTCCTTTGTATGCACCTTTTCAAGAGAGACTCCCCTTTCAGTGGCAACCTGTCTTACAAAATGGTACTTGATCGGTATATGCTTTGATTTACTATGATAGGTCGGATTCTTAGCCAAATGTATTGCACTTTGACTGTCACAAAATAACTTGATGTTGTCCTGCAACCTACCAAATTCACCAAACAAACCTTTCAACCAAAACACTTCTTTGCAAGCATGAGAAGCAGCAATGTATTCTGCTTCAGTAGTGGACAAAGCAACAATGTTCTGTAGCTTTAACATCCAGCTGATAGCTCCATCTGCAAGAGTAAATACATACCCTAAAGTTGACCTTCTCTTATCCAAGTCACCTGCAAAATCGGAATCTACATATCCGCAAACAAATTCACTACTCTTATTTTAAGTAATACAATAACTACTTGTGCCTCTCAAGTACTGAAGCACCATTTCACTGCTGACCAATGTTCTTTACCTGGATTTGCCATGTACCTGCTGACAACCCCAACTGCATGTGAAATATCTGGTCGAGTACAAACCATCGCATACATTAAACACCCTACTACATTGGCATATGGAATTCGAGACATATAATCCTTTTCTTCATCTGTATTAGGACATAAACTCGAAGAAAGCTTAAAATGGGAAGCTAAAAGGACTGAAACAGGCTTCACATTATCCATACCAAACCTCAAAAGTATTTTCTCAATATACTTTTTTTGTGATAGCCATAGCTTACCATTGCTCCTGTCTCTGAAAATCTCCATGCCCAAAATCTATCTTGCTTCTCCTAGATCTTTCATATCAAACGTCCTTGCCATCTGAGACATCAACCTGTTGATTTCTTCTATGATTTTGCTTGCTAAAAGCATATCGTCAACATACAATACCAAGATAATGAATATGCCATTATTAAACTGCTTAAAATAAACACAATGATCATATTCACTTCTAACATATTTATGACTCAACAAGAAAAAATCAAACTTCTTATACCACTGCCGAGGCGACTGCTTCAGGCCATATAATGACTTCTTGAGCCTACAAACAAATTTCTCATTGCGATGCTGAACAAACCCTTCCGGCTGTTCCATATATATTTCCTCATCTAAGTCTCCATGTAGAAATGCAGTCTTAACATCTAACTGCTGAAACTCTAAATCAAGCAAAGCCACTAATGCTAACACAATTCTAATTGAAACAATTTTAACCACTGGCGAAAAAATCTCATGAAAGTCAATACCAGCTTTCTGAGAAAACCCTTTTGCAACCAGTCGCGCTTTGTACCTGTCTTCCGTATCATTCACACCTCGTTTTAGCTTGAAGACCCATTTACACCCCACAGTTTTCCTGCCTTTCGGAAGCTCCACCAAATCCCATGTGTCGTTCTTACTCAAGGCCATCATTTTGTCCTTCATGGCTGCTTTCCACTTGTCACTCTTCGAACCTTCTATTGCTTCCTGATAGCACAGAGGTTCATTTTCATTAGCAGTAAATGCAACAGAAGTGACATAATCATCATACCTTCTCAGTGGCCGTTTGATTCTTGTCGACCTCCTTAAGGATGTTTCTGGCGCTTCCTCAATTGGCTAACTACCACCTGTAGGAACTTCTTGCCGATCAGTATCTGAGACCTGTTCATGATCTAAACCTGAACCCTGTTCATGTTCTGATTCTGAAACCTGTTCATGACTAGTATCTGAACTATGGTCATCATGACTATCGTTAGAAATGCTATCAAACTAAATGTGCTGAAAATCAGATACATCATCCTGTTTCAATCGACTATCTACATCTAACTGTACAAGAGAGCATTCATTAAACTTTACATCTCTGTTGATGATGATTTTGCGGGTAGTAGGATCCCACAATCTATATCCCTTTGTTCCAACACCATACCCAACAAAGATATACCTTTTAGACTTTGGATCTAACTTAGTTCGCTGATGTTTAGGCACTAGAGCATATGCATCACAACCAAACACTCTGAGTTTAGAATAGTCACAAGGGTGTCCTTTCCATACCTCTTGCGGAATCTTGTAGTCTATAGCCATTGATGGAGATCGGTTTATCACATAACAAGCTATTGCCACTGCTTCCGTCCACAACTCCTTTTGCAACCCGGCGTTACTCAGCATACTCCTTGCTCTCTCGAGAAGAGTCTGTTCATGCGTTCAACAACTCCATTCTGCTGAGGAGTATAAACCGTGGTCTCATGCCTCTCGATCCCTGCATCCTTGCAATAGCTGTCAAACTCCTTGGAAGTAAACTCACCACCATTGTCATTTCTTAAACACTTTATTGTTCTACCAGTGTTGTTTTCTACCAATGCTCTAAACTGCTTGAAAACTGAAAAAACATCAGACTTTCTTTTCAACATGTAGACCCAAATCTTCCTAGAAAAGTCATCAATGAATGATACAAAATAAGATGAACCACCATATGAGGTTGTAGGGGCTGGTCCCCAAACATCTGAATGGATATAATCAAGTATGCCTTTACTAGTATGTTTGCCTATTTTAAACTTTTGTTTACTTTGTTTTCCAAACAGACAATGCTTACAGAAATCTAATTTTCCAGACTTCAGGTTTGGAAGTAACTTTCGATCAACCAAAATTTTCAACCCTCTTTCACTCATATGCCCCAATCTTTGATTCCATAAGTGAATGGAACTACTGTCACGTTCAGACACAGTAGACACAAAATCTCCAATATCCAACCAGCAAAAACAAATTGCATATGCCTCTGTACTTTTGCCTTAAAAAAAACTGCCCTTTTGCACTTCACACAAAAAAATTTCTTGTTTGCACTTCACACAAGAAAAAAAAAAAAATTATGCCTCTGCCTTTGGAACTTAGAAGGTCCACGGGAACATTTGAAAGGTCTCTGATTTTCAAAATACAATGTTGTTATCTAACATGACTCCTCAGTCCAAGAAGATAAACCTCCTGAAAATCGTAAGCTGCAATATAAGTTTTTGAAATATATTGTTTATGAGTTTTGTCGAGTATCTGAGGAGGATGCTAGTTCCCATCCATCATTTTTTATGGCTTTAAAAAAAAACATTCAAAAGCCCTCATTTTCGATATGTACCTGCACATATCAATTCCAGTCTCTCGGATAGCCTTCAACTTTGTTACTCTCAGATATAAGGTGCAGTGATCACAAAGCTATGAAATAGCTTTTATTGTCGGGCTTTTTTCTATAGTAATATCGAGATCATAAAAAACTGTGTCTAGCTACTCACCCACTAGGCTGTTCTGATGGGCCTAGCAACTTGCTGATAATGGACACATTAGTTAGATGTGCAAACAGTGCAGTTGCTGATGTTTTCTTTTAAGATTAGGATATCGTAATCGGTCTGATTCGATAATTCTTATTTATTTGTTCCTTTTCGAGATCAGACAACGACGTATTTTGTGCAGAGTTTGCGATGACATTTATTATTTTGTATCTTGTTAAAGCTGTCTCCGTGTAGGTAATATCCACAGATAGCAGTGCAATCACACGGATATCAATAGAAACATACCTCAGCAAACGCACCACCAACAGGTCCACGTGCACAGGTTTTACAGTCGCTCCCGCAACCAACAGCTCCACGCGCACAGGTTTTACAGTCGCTTCCGCAACCAACAGCTCTTCTCAGCACAGGTATTACAGCGCTACCACCACCAGACAAAGGTTATCCATACACCAGCGCCTTGATCATCGAGAAGTAGATCTCAACGCACTAGGTATATCAGCTCCAGCATACACGCAGCAAAAAATGACCTTTACGCAGCACCTCCAAGCAGCACCTCCAACATGCTCTGATACCAATTGTTGGTTCAGGTGCACAACAAAAATAATTAAACACAGCAAAATATCAAGTACATAAGACAAGAGTTTAACGTGGTTCACCCAACCAATCTGGGCTACGTCCACCAAACATAGGCATCAAGAATTTATTAATCAAATTGGAGATTACATCAAGAAATTCTCACAAAAAACCTCTCACTCTCTTAGCAAACGATCCGAATGGTTTCCTGTTATATAGCATAGAGAATTTAACAGCCTCATTAACTCCCTCACATCAAATATAGGAGGCATTAACTCCCTCCCAACAACCTGGAGCTAATCTAGTACCTGAATTCTATTGTTGTCATCAGCTGAGATTTTTCCTATTTTGCTCAAACAGAAAATCTCAACAAGTCCAAATGAGGAAAATTCCTCTTATATTTATACACAACGTTGGTGGGTGAATAGATGCGATTGTTGGGTTTCTGAGCCTACATGAGCTGTAGGTCGGCTTGATAATAATTCCATAATCAAAATAAATTAATATCTCCATGAATACTTATTGGAATTGGATGATCTTTATATCAATCCTACACCTCTCGATGAGAGGAATCTAATAAAAATATTATCAGCCATGAATAAGATGATCTGCATGAAGTTTTGCCCTAGTTGCCAATTTTAACACTCCCTCTCAACTATGGAGAACTTCATCTGCAATCTGTCTATCGGTCGTTACTATTCATCCATCAAATGCACTTCCCTGTACAGCCTGACCCTTGCCCTGCTCTGCTCTATTCTGCCTGTTCTACTCTGTCTTGTTTTGCCCCGTACTAATCGATATTGTTTTGCTCTATTATGCTTTTCTCTTGCATTGTTCTATTTTGCTCTGCTTTTGTTCGAATTATGAAGAAGAAGAAATGATCGAGGATGTATCATACTGACTCAAAGTCAGTCTCAAAGTATGTACCACTATTCCCAAACCAGTCTCAACCAACCCGAAGTCAGCGTCATAGTGAGTACAACTCCACTAGTCCTAGACTAGTATCTTCCTCCACTGACTCAAAGTCAGTCTCAGAGTGCATACCACTGGTCCCAGACCAGTCTCAGCCGACCCGAAGTCAGCTTCATTGTAAGTACCACTCCTACCATTGCTCCCAGACTAGTATCGTAGTCTCAGAGAGTGTACCACTGGTCCCAGACTAGTCTCAACCGACCCGAAGTCAGCGTCATAGTATGTAGACTCTCATTGGTCCCAGACCAGTACTACACTGACACGAAGTTAGTCTCAGAGTATGTGCCACTGGTCCCAGACCAGTCTCAACCGACCTCAAGTCAGTGTCATAGTAAGGTACAACTCCTACCACTAGTCCCAAACCAGTATCATTGGTCCCAGATCAATGGAGGTCATCCTCGCGTAGGGAGTATGGTAGACACAACGATGCGTCCATAGGTACTACTATGGTTCCTAACTTCATTTCCCTACTCATTGATTAGATGAGAGGTACTTCCCATGAGTCCTAGATTGCATGGGTAGGATGCCTCGACAGGAGAACTAATCAATCATGTCCTCATAGGAGAACACATCAATCCTGCTACAATCGCCATGGAGATCACAACAATCCAGGCCTCACAGGAGAACACATCAATCCTGCTACAATCGCCATGGAGAACACATCAATCCAGGCCTCACAAGAGAACACATCAATCCTGCTACACAGGAGAGCAAATCATCCTGTTCCACAAGAGAGCGAATCATCTTGTCCCACAAGAGAGCGAATCATCTTGTTCCAGTGCGCACCACCAGGGGAGAGTGAGTCACCCTGTGGTGGTATGTTGCTCCAGTAAGAACCGCAAGCCCTCAGAGCTCCCAGAGCTCAATGTATGCAACATGCAGGACCATCGTACAAGGGTTTCTTGATGACACCAATTCATTTGGGAAAATCACAGATTAGATCTTTCCTCGGGGCTTTGACAAGGTGTATCGACTTGTACATCATCTTAATGCGATGGAGCCTCCTTGCTCATCGACTTACCACATCCCAGATGATGCTTATCTGCTGCAGGATTCCTCAATAATCGAATCCCACCTCTGGTTGTTATAGAGAATCACAATGGTATGTGTTCAAACAGCTCACTGAAGAGCTTCCCCAACTAGGCAGCTTCACACGAGTTCATTCTCGTAGATATGTATCCGGTCTCAGCAGTGCTTATGGCAACCGACTTCTGCTTCCTGCTCATCCATTATATCGAAGTAGAATCCAAAGAGAAGCGGCACTAAAAGTGCTCCAATGATCCTCCACACTACCTGCCCAATCAGCGTTCAAATAATCATGCAATTTCATATTTTTGGCAATGTATCTCAATCCATAAGAGATTGTGTCCTGAAGACATCTCAGAAGATGCTTGGCACCAATCTAGTGAGGCTCAACCAAATATGAGCTCACAATGCTAACTGCAAAACATATGTTCAGATGGAGGTTCACCAAGAACATCAATGCGAATGAGTTTTGAAACTCAAAGGCATTTCCCAAATCGGGTCCGACATCACTACCATATAACTTCTGAAAGTTAAGATCCTCGAGGTAGTCACAGACTTGCAGTCCATCATACCAAATCTTTTCAGAATCTTCACCACATATTTCCTTGAGATAGGAAAATTTCCCTTGGCTTCTGCCACACTTCAAGTCCTTGGTTCTTCATTTCAAATTTAGAAGCCAACTCCCTTTTACATTTGTGAATGAGAGGGTATGCACCTGTTAGAAAGAGGTCATCCACGTACAACACCAGTCTGAGAGGCTTGTCATCTTCAACCTTAAGGTAATGGTTAAGATCAGCTTCACTCCTAGTGAATCCCAGCTTCATCAAGTAGCTATTGATCCTCTCATACCATGCTCAGGGGTGTTTGCTTCAGCCCATAGAGAGCCTTCTTCAACCTGCATACATGAGATTTTCAATCATAAATCTCAAATCCTTCGGGTTGCTCCTCATAGACCTCTTCTTTGATCGAACCGTGCAAGAACGCGGTCTTGACATCCATCTTATGTAGGTTCCACCCTTGTGAAGCCACAAGGGCTATGATCAAGCGGATGGTCGTATATCTGGCAACAGGTGCAAATATCATAGTCTATAGTATAATACCTTCCTTCTAGGAGAAACCACGAGCAACAAAACGAGCCTTATACTTTTCTGTACTTCCATCTGCAGCATGCTTTATCTTGTAAAGCCATTTAGAAGTGACAATTGTCTTGTTCTGGGGTCTGGGAACTACTTCCCAGACATCATTCTCCATAATAGACTCATATTCTATGGTCATAGCATCCTTCCATACTTTATGCTTGACGGCTCCTGAGAATGATGAAGGCTCATTTTGTATGATCGTGCTCATGATGGTCAGGTATCCCTGGTACCTGTTAGGTTTCTTACTTTGACGGAAGGTTCCTCAGGGTGCAGCATATCCTTCAGCATCATCAAGTAGCCCCCTAAGCCATGAAGGCCTCTTCCTAGAAGAGGAAGGCTCATGTGGAGGAGGATCAATCGGATCCATGGGTTCTTCTACATCAGGCATTGATTCATCATCCTTTTCTTTCGGTTCCATGGTGTCAGCTTCTTGAGAACTCCTCAAAGTCGGAAGATTGTCCACCTTGCTGAGACCCATATCTTCGTCAAAGGTGACATCATGACTAATCACGATTTCCCTTTGTCCGGCTACATAGATTCTATAGCCTTTAGTATTTTCACCATAGCCCATGAAAATTCCCTTCTTTACAGATGCACCCAATTTATTTCTTTTCTCTTTCGGCACATGAAAATATACAAGGCTTCCAAAAATTCTAAAATGAGAAACATTAGGTTTCTTACTGGTAAACTTTTCTTTAGGAGTCTTGGAACCCAACACTTGATGAGGGCATCGATTTTGTACATATACGACAGTGTTTGCAGCTTCAACCCATAGAAACTTCGGAAGTCTTTGATCATGTAGCATGGCCCAGACAGCTTCCATAATCGTGCGGTTCTTCTTTTCCGCCACACCATTCTGTTCAGGAGTATATGGTGTAGTAGTCTCCCTCTTGATGCCAGCCTCTTTACAAAAATCATGGAACTCATTAGATTCATATTCAGTCCCATTATCAGTTCTTAAGATCTTGATCTTCTTTTCGGTTTGATTCTCGATCAGGGCTTTGAAGTGTCGAAACCAAGAGAACACTTCATCCTTCTTTTTCAATAAGTATATCTAGGTCTTTCGAGAATAGTCATCTGTAAAAGTAAGATAATATGAATATCCTCCTAAGGAGTTCACAGGCATCATACCAGATATGTCTGAGTGAACTATTTGTAATATATCAGAGGTCTTGCTTTGACTTGAGGGGAATGGTCCCCTTTTGAGCTTTCCTTCAGCACATCCCGGACATACATCTTCTTTCTCTACTTGGAATTCGAGCATCCCTGTTACCATTAGTCTTACACTGAGTAGAGCTTTATAATGAAGGTGGGCAAACCTTCGATATCAAAGTTCAAACTGAAGAGATGTGTCATAAGACATGACACCTAGCAGACTTCCATCAACCTGATATAATGAATCAATAAGAAACCCAAAAGTAAAGGTATCTTTAACATTATTTTTCGATACACGTGCCTTGCCATCGCTGAAGCTTACCTTGTAGCCTTTGTCTTCCATTGTCGAGATGGATACCAGGTTCTTTCGGAAGTCTGGTGCATTTAATACATCCCGGAATTTCTAGCCTTCTTGAATGCTTGTCCTCTTCCTTGATTCCCAGCTCTCCTCTTACCTTTGCTATTGAATTTGTCATTCCTTTGATTGCCATCAGAGGGATTTTGATCATCGTCCCGATGTGAGTCCTTTCTATCAGGGCACTCCCTTGCATAGTGTCCTACTTTATCGCAGATGTAACATCGTCCTTTTCTTCCACACTTAGGTCCAGCCTTTCCTTTTGATTTAGTCCTGAATTATTTCTTTTCTTAGCATGAGAAGAAAAGGCAATAGGAGGACCTTTAGTCATGGGCATTTCTTGCTCTTCTACCCTTGTTTCTTCTTGAATGCATCTAGCCATTAATTCCTTGAAACCAGGAATTACATGATTGTTCAGAAGAGTAGCCCTGAACACGTACCATTCGGATGGTAATCCTCCAAGAGTCGTGAGTGCCATTTCTCTATCAGTAATAGTCTCCCCAATAGATAGGAGATCGTTCTTGATCTCGATGATTCTTAAGAAGTATGCTTGCATACTCTCATTTTTACCCTTCTTAATTTCCTTCATCATATTTATAAGAAACAAAACTTGATTTGCATCATTAACTTTAAATAAACTCACCAGTCTATCGTAGATTTCCTTGGAGGTGTCCAGTTCAGAGATGTAGGCCACCAAGTGCTTGTCGATAGAGTCCCGGATGATCTTCTATTTTGACTTCTCCGATTTTCCATTTGTTCCATGTAGCAGTGGATGCATTTGATGGAGGCTCAGGAATATTGCCTCTTACATGGTCCAGCACTCCTTGATCTTCTAGGGTTAAATCGATAGACATCTTCCATCAGTGATAATCAGCTTTCTCACGAAGCTTGCCTTCGGCAAAATGTTGAGGACCCCACAGTTCTTTTAGAATAGCCTTGCCAATCTTCTATTCGGTGATTGCTCTTGCTCTTGCTCGGGCTTTGTCTTCACCTTAGCTCTGATACCATCATAAGATATGGTATGTTCTATGCTTATAACAGTTTACTTCTTTTTCTTATTATATTCCATAGATTAGCAATCACATGTACATAAATTAAAGTGTAGATAGAACATTAAACGATCGACAGAAAACAAGCCAAGACAAGAGAGAAAAGATGTGGCGGCTAGCCAGGGACAAACCCCACAATGTGTGGGGAAACCCTTTGATCAAATCTTCTTTTATCTTCAATTATTCAGCAAAGAGAAACAGTACAATAAATCTGATTTATATCAGCAGTAGCAAACCCTAGATCAGCAGCAACAGCATTAGCGGCTTCATCATCAAACTATGGCAAACGATATCTCGCAAACCGACCGTCGGATCAGCATGATTCCACCACCAAAATTTGAGGCTTCCAGAGGAGGTTCAGATGAACCTACAACACAGTTCAGATGAGGAGATCTTCTAGTCCACGCAGGTCAAACTTTACTTCTGCAGTTGCAGCTTTAGTTTCAACAGCTTCCTTCAAACTAGGGCAATCGATATCTTGCAAACCGCCCGTCAGATTGACTTGACTCCACCACCAAAAGTTGCGGCTTTCAGAGGAGATCCAGATGGACCTACAACACAGTTCTAAGGAGGAGATATGATGGTCAACGCTAGTCAAACTTAGGATTTGCAATTGCAGCTTCAGGTTCAACAACTTTCGGCTTCACATGTGTGAGAGAGACCCTTTTATTCGCAATAGAGAAGAGACTCTTTTCTGCGTAGTAGAGAGAGAGAAATGTGATGAGATAAGTGACTCCAAATGAAGAAAAGTCCTCCTGTATTTATACACAACGTTGGTGTTTGAATAGATGCCACTGTTGGGCTTCTGAGCCTACATGAGCTGTAGGTCGGCTTGATAATAATTCCATAATCAAAATAAATTCATATCTCCATGAATACTTATCAGAATCGGATGATCTTTATATCAATCTTACACCTCTTAACGAGAGGAATCTAATAAAAATATTATCAGCCATGAATAAGATGACCCACATGAAGTTTTGCCCTAGTTGCCAATTTTAACAACACACCTTTGCACATGGCAGCATATGCATTAAACCCAAAATGGTATGTTGAGAGACTTGGGAGGGTGCCTCCTATTGATGATCCAGAGGTAAAGAATGGCTTCCTAGATGCATTTGCAAAGATGTACAGTGAGGAGGAGGGGTCAAGATTTCGAAGACAGTTTGTTCTGTTTGCATCTCTTAGTGGCCCCTTCAACACACGTGATGCTCGCGCAGATTGCATAGATCTAGCCCAAGATGACCCGATTGGTTGGTGGAGGATGCATGGGGATGGTGCTCTAGAGCTCAAAGATCTAGCCATGCGTTTGTTGTCTCAGATTGCTAGTTCCTCTGCAGCAGAGAGGAATTGATCCATATATAGCTTCATCCACTCTATCAAGAGGAACAAGCTTACCTCTAAAAGAGCTGAGAAGTTAGTTGTTGTGCACAATGCCCTACATCTTGAGCATGGGAAGACACCTGAGTATTTGAAGAGACCAGCAACACGATGGGATGTTGATCCAGAGGATGATGCATAGGTAGATATGGAGGAGAGACTTGATGACAGACAGATGGGGTTGGTTGGTATGCCACTTAGCATGTTTGAGAATGCTAGTGATTCGGATTCAGATGGTGATATGGTTGATCCTACTTTATTCATGCAGCAGCTGGATGCAGAGACTAGCGGGGCATTACCTTGAGGCTTGAGCATTAGCTTGGGGCATTACCTTGAGGCATATTTTGCATTATGCTCGTTTATCTTTTGATATGTTAATATTCTTATGTTATTCAGACTCTATAAAATTTTGACTCTTGATGTAATAGACTTGACTTTAATCTTTTATAATTCTATAAAATTTGGACTCTTGATGTATGATGTATCAAACTTGACCTTTATAATTTTATGTCAATATTCAATGTTCATGGTAGGAAGTGGAACATCAAAATGGTTTAAACTTTAAACTTTAATCATAATGTATGATGTATGATTATAAATTAGAATTTTAAATTTATATGATACTAGATAATGATATTCATATCAATGATCATGCTTTGCAGCTTTTCAATTCAAACCCAATTGTCATAGTGGACTCAATTAATAAATTATATTTTATATTTATAAGTTTTTAACACCCTGACGCCCCCCCCCC